>VCHM03000039.1:0-117350 GCA_006182925.3 Reinhardtius hippoglossoides
GATGTAAACTGTGTGCTTTGAGGCAAATGTTGGGCAATAGAAAGCGTTAACAGCTTTCCTATTTTGCAGTAATTATGTTATTACATCGATGTGGAGGAAAGACGACACATTCATCTGAGTTTGCGTGTTTGAGAGATATGGTCTAAAGGAAATCCTCAGAACGGCTATTAACTGGGGAACCGAAACATGGGGAATTCCTCATATTTTCAGATAAAAATGTATTTATAATATATTTTGGGCATTAAAATACATTCTGCCCATTCTAGCGGAAATATGTCTTTCTTCCACATCTTCAGCCATTCTGCTTACATCTAATTTTATTAGTTTTCACGAATTTTTTCAGATCTCGCCAAAAAATCTGTAATGTAACGTTTTAGTTGTATGGGGGGTTTTCGTGAACGCTGCCATCCGTAAAACCTCGTGCGTGCTGTTTGAATCATCGTCGTGCGTTTGTCGTTCAAAGCTGAATGTTATTCCTTTATTTTGAATTATATTTGATGATAGATTACACCTCTAATTCGAAGATCAAGAATCCCCCGCCACTAAATCATACGAGCGGGCCCGATTGCGCGGGAGCGGATCTGTCATCTTGGACGGCGAATGGCGGTGCACATTTTTACATATATTCCTATTGTTATTTGATCAATTTGATAGGGACTGATATGAACATTACGATTATTTTTCAAATCATTAATACTTTTTATCTTTACTTTTTTCTTAAACTTTGTATTTGTTTTCTGCTATGTAAGAGTTGTTTGTACATACGTTAATCTTCATGTGCCTGTAATAGCGTAATAAAAACAAATCGCTGTCTACTGGAATTTAATTTTTTAATTTTGTATTAGGATAGAGATGAACATCTGTATAAGGAGGGCAAATCAATTAATTTTTAAAATAAAATTAAAAAAACAATTCCGCAGCAAATGGTTTTTCAGCAGTTCACACAATCAAAACAAGGGTTGGGGTTTGAAGGGTTTTTAATGTACATACATACAAAACAATTTGACTACATTCCTAAATAAAATACAGAAACTAAAGAAACCAAGATATTTCTTTCAATTTACAAATAAAAATAGTAATTTTACAATATTATATATATACGATATACGTATAGAAATATGTATATATATTGAAATGGATAATCTTCTATTTTTTTATAATGTAATAATTAATTTTTAAATATAAAATTTATATATATGTATTAAAATAAAAATAAATGTGATGTGTATTTTTAAATTATTTCTAATTTTATATATATTATTTTTTTTTTTTTTTTTTTTTTTTTTTTTTTTTTTTTTTTTTTTTTTTTTTTTTTATTACAAAAATGCAATATAATAAGTATACTTCGTTATATATTTAATAATATTGTAATTTACATTTTTTTTGATAATTAAAAGACTATCTTGCTGTTTCTTTAGTTTACTGTTAATTTAATTTTGGAATGTAGTAAAATTTGTTTTGTATGTTGGTCATTAAAACCCTTCAAACCCCAACGCCTTGTGTGATTGTGTGAACTGTGAAACATTTGCTTGGAATTTTTTTGCTGAATTTTATATATAAATTATATAATTGATTTAGCCCTTCCTTATCCTTATGTCTCATCTCTATACAGTAATAAAAATAAAAAATAAAATTCCGTAGACAGGAGATTTGTTTTTATTCATCGCTTTACAGAGCACTGAAATTAAACAGTATGTACAAACCTCTTACATAGCAGAAATACAAATAAAAATTATAAAGAAAAAAGTAAATAAAAAATGTATTAAATGATATACGAAAAAATCGTAATGTTCATCATCCATATCAAATTGATCAAATACCCAATAGGTATATACGTAAAATTGCATCGCCATACAAGCCGTCCAAGATGACAGATCCGCTCACGCATGCGCAATCGGGCCCGCCTCGGTATGATTGTAGTGGCGGGGGATTCTTAGACCTTCGAATTAGAGGTGTAATCTATCAATCAAATAGTAATATCAAATAACGTGAATAAACATTCACGCTCACTGAACGACACAACGCACGGACGATGATTCAAACAGCACGCTACGACGTGGTTTACGGCATGGCAGCGTTCACAGCAACCACCATAGCAACGATAAAACGTTACATTACTACGATTTTTCTGCGAGATCGAAAAATATTCGTGATAACTAATAAATATAGATCGTAAGCATGAACTGGCTGAAGATTGTGGAAGCAAAGAGCATTTTCCGCTAGAAATGGTGTCAGAATGTATTTTAATGCCCAAACTATATTATAAAATGACATTTTTATCTGAAAATATGAGGAATGTCCGCCATGTTTTCGGTTCCACCAGTTAATGAGTCCGTTCTGATGGATTTTCCTCTTGAGACCATATCTCATCAAACACAGCAAACTCAGATGAATGTGTCGTCTTTCCTCACATCGATGTAATGAACATAATTACTGCAAAATAGGAAGCTGTTAACTGTCATTTCTATTGCCCAACATTTGCCTCAAAGCACACAGTCTGTACATCACACGACAGCCTCTGTCCTTAGGCCCTCAGTACGGAAAAGGATAAATTCCATAGAAACATTGAACAGGGAAAAATGGAAGAAACCTGAGGAAGACATGATAACTATTGATCTTTAATGAATTCATCAGTGTGTCCCCAGTCATTAGAATATTCCTCTGTAATTGACTGATTCCTCTGTTTATGCTCAGATGTATCTAGCACTGTGTGATAAAACCCACACATGCTCCTAAATTCTCTGAACTGTCAAAGACAAAGAACAAAGAAATCTGTTTAAAACTACAGAATCTGTCTGATTCAGGTTTGAGGTCATTCTGTTTTGGTTTTTTTTTTCTTCAGCACAACTGGGTGTCTAGAAGAGCCGACCAGGGTCCGAAAACCATCGTGCAGATCCACAAGGAGGCGAAGATTGAAGAGCAGGAGGAGGAGAGAAAAGTGCACCAGCAACTTCTCTCCAAGGACACCAAGAGACGGCCAGGTCAGGCCTGCAGTCTAAATCCTCTTTAAGGCTTAGAATCACATCGGCACAGCTATAGTGACTCAGGAAGCCAGGCTGTAGACTTCCTGTCCCTATAGCCTGCAGAGATGCTATTGTGCCCAACAGCAGACAGGAAGCCCCCTCACTCCCTCCCATCTGCTAGCTGACCTATAATATTTCATCTTGTAACGCAGCATGCCACAGAAACAGTCAGAAATGTCACTCTGTCTGCCACTTTCACAGCCGTTTGACTCCACTGTATTTCCTGTGAACTAATCCCAAACCTGTATTTCCTGTCTGTTGTTTTTGTGTGTGGTGTGTCTCCAAGATCGGAGGGAGCAAGAGATCGCGCGTACAGAGAGAGGAGACCTGGAACACTGTGCCCATGACAAAGAACAGCAGGACCATCGACCCCAACAAGATCCCAAAGATCTCCAAGGTGAGACAAGCTGTCAGAGGCTTCTACCTTTTTCTTACCTTCTACTGTGAGGAGTGTACAAACGCACTGCAGACAGGAGACTGCACACGATCATATCATATGAAGCTGCTATTTACTTTCTGTCCCTCATAGTTCATTTGCTCATATTTCTACATTGGAATCACAAAGACAATGACAAACAATTACCATGTGGTAACTGGTCGTGTTCCATGGAAACTTAAGCCGTTGTCCGACATGACCTCTGTGTAAAATCCGGAGAATTGGCTACAGACTTAAGACTGAAATTTTGATTAATGATAGTTTGATCTGAGAGATTTGAAATGTTAATTTGAATTAAAGTTGGAACCTAAAGCAGAGTCAGGACTCGCTAAGATGCTGCTGTACAATCAGAAACGTATAATATTTTATGATTTATACAGATATTGGTAAAAGTTCCTTAGATTTTATACTGAACATTGTTAATACTGATAAAAGACTCACAACAGGGGCATTTGTGTCGATTTGTAGATAAATCATTAACCGATTGTTTTTGGCTTACAAGTTGCACAGATCAGAAGTTGAGCTGGATTGAGTTGAATCCAACTAAAATATCATATTATTTTCTCCTTACATTTTCTCAGAACCGTCACTAAATGTCTTCATGCTGCCTCCTCACGCCCACGATTTCACACCCTCAACTCACAGTAAATCCATTCAACGATATACATAATGATATGTATAATGAGTTTAATATAGAAAAATTCATCAAAACAAGAGAAGCTGAATATAGTAGGTTTTGTGAAATCAGCAGGGACCTCTGAGTAGAAACTGATCACAGACAACATGAAAGGTTGTGTGGCTCATTCTTTGTGCCTGATGGTCTGTGCTGAATCTGCAGGCTGTTTTGAAAACTCCGTCTCGGTCGAACATCGGCAGCTTTGTAATTAAGATAAAGTGGTGAGGTCGTTCTTCGTGTTGTGACAAGTTCGTCTCGTGTTCATTAAATGTTTTTCCATGTTAGTGTCAGACTTCCTCGTCCGTGGTTTCTGTTCTCTGGCTGGAAAACCGTACTTAGGGTTAGATAACTCGGGTCACATAACTGTTTATGATTAATCCTTGGAATCGTCACAACCGGGCTGTTTGTACAAACTCTCCCTGCTCCCATCTGATCTGCATTACTGTAGTTTACATGTTCGGCAGTGCAAAGGTGGCACAAAGGATCTGTGAGGTACTGCAGAATAGAAGGAAAATAGACTTTTTGGGATCTCCACCTGCTGGATGCACTCTGACATGTTTCAGTGTAGAACAGGGAGCACACTCGTTCACTAAGCTGTTGGGTCACCTCATGTTTACAAAATAAAACGTATGCTATGGATGCAGTAATGTGGCTGGGACTTGTCTTGATTAACATTGGGCTTGCAGAATTCAGCCAGTGCTTAGGAAGAAGCTTAGTTCTCCCTCTGCTCGACATTTTGAGAACATGGAAGAGTGGAAAATCTTTACCTGTAGATTTGAGTCTAAACCTTTTGACTTTTTCCCTTTTAGATTTTCTACTATTGTTTTTCTGTATTTCGCTGTAGTTTTATTGCTGGAAATCTGAAGAGTGATAATCGCTTCTCTTTCTGCAGCCTCAAATGGACGAGAAGATCCAGTTGGGCCCCCGGGCTCAAGTCACATGGGTGAAGGGCAGCGTGGGGGAGCCAAGGCCATTGACTCAGGTGAGGTCACACCACATGACTTTTAAAGCTGTCAGATCACTGTGCAGTTCACATTACATGAGCTGCTGTCTTGTGATCGGGAGTCTTGCAGCTGTTTAGAGTTCAAACTACAAGACTGATCGATGACAGGGGGTCACACACTTCAGTGTTTCGACTGTTCCGCTCTGTTTAGCTGTAGTTGTCACTGATTCATCTAAGATATTAAGCCTGTTAGAAATCTGGGAGTCTGATAGTCTTTCATATCTATTAGATTTATGAAAATGTCATTTATAATGTTCTTAAAAAGGTTTTAAATTACAATGGTGAAACCCTGATATAAAACAGTAACTTACAGCATATCCTGTATATGGGGTCAGGTGACGCATCTTCCTCTAAATGACTGGACCTTGACTCTGATCATCCACATTCATTATTTTTCACTCATCTCTCTTGTAACGTTTCATCTCTGTAACAGAACTATCACGCACAGCGGGCCTCAACCGTTTCTCAGCGCTGCAGTCCACCCCCTCCCCTCAACCCTCCACCACTCCTCCACAGAACCCAGGACTTGACTCCAGGAGAATCTTGGAAGGTATGAGATGACAACGCTGTCTGATTTAAGGATCCTGTTGGTGTTTGTTTTCTCTGAAACATGAGGAGAGTCTCTGGGATTCTGATATGTTAGCCTGTTAGCAGGATATTTAAAACTCTGATTAACTAGTTTCCATTGACTTTGAAAGAAATTAATTTTGTTATTATGGTTTTGTTTCGCTTCTGTTTAGGTCAGTAATAATAATTTGTAGTAGCAAGTTTAGTTTTAGGTTCCAATTGTTGAAAAAGCTTGATACTCAGAGTTCCCCCATTTCCACTGACATCCTTCCTGACTCTTTGTTTGTTCGTCCCCCGTCAGTCGTAGCAGTACAGACAGAGAGTGCAGCGACAAGCCACTGATCGAGGAGGCAATCGAGGAGTTCCTGAACAATAAGGATTTCAAGGTGCTGAGATCCAGTCAACTGATAAAGTTTTTATTCACACCAACAAACAGCCGCTAATAAGTCACAAGATAAATCTGTAAATTATCTATCCCCCATTCCAAATAAATATTTTATTTCATAGGATAAACCTTCTTAAAGGGAAGAATAAAAGTATTAGTCTTGAACATGCTTCTTTGTTTTCTTGCAGGAGGCTGTCAAGTGTGTGGAGGAACTTGATCTGGGCTCTCAGTTGCACATCTTCATACGCGTCAGGGTGGTGTTGACTCTGGAGCGCAGTCAGATCACACAGGACCACATGGGCCAGCTCCTCTTCCAGCTGGCGCAGAAGGGAATCCTGCCCAAACCCCAGTTCTACAAAGGGTCAGTTTCCCTGCTCAGTTCTACTTAAGAGTTAATTTCAACCCGTGTGGAGAAAACAATAGTTAATAGATTTAGTTGATGTTGTCCAGCCATTTATTTTCCTGTTAATTATTTTCAAAACCTATAAACATGTCGATACGAGAAAAAGAGAGAATGACTATTACAATTTTCAGTGGTTTTTGGTTGTTTCTAAAAGTCCATGTTGTCGTTGGAAATAGAGAAATGTTTCTTTGGGCATGGATGCTTTTTCTAGAAAGGACTGTTTTTACATCTAATTTCTTATTAACTTTAAAAGACCCAAACAATTTAAATAAAATAACAAAACTTCTTCTGTCCCTTTACTGTGGCCAATTTCCAGTGTATTTTAAAATACCTTAAAAGAAAACCACTGTTTGGTTTCTCCCTATTATTCTGTTCTTACAAATTCATCAACAACTCTCAAACTTTAAGTAACATCAGGTATAAAGAAGAAGTAAATTGCCAAAGATCCATTGATTTCTTTCGGGAACATGTAAACATTTTCTGGTTCTAAACTTACTGAATTTAAATTGAGTAAAAGAAATCATTTTCTTTTTGCTCAATAATTAGACGTGGTCCGGGTTTCGGAGCAGCTCATTTTTCTAACCACAACATCCTTGTTTCTTTTCTCAGGTTTGCAGACATGCTGGAGCAAGCGGATGACATGGTCATCGACATTCCCCACATCTGGCTGTACCTGGCCGAGCTGCTCAGCCCTGTGCTGAAGGAGGGGGGCTTCTCTATGAGAGAGCTCTTTAGGTATGAGACACCCTCACATGCTCACATGGAGCCCATATGGGTGAAATCAATTGAAAGTCGGTGTCCAGGAAATAACCTTTAATCGGATCTTGGAGGCCAAACTACTCTACCTGATCATTTTAGTCATCTTTCTCCGAAATAAGAATAACCCCATGAAAAGGCCACAAACGTGTTGACAGCGATGAACTCTGCTCTAAACTAAGCTTGTGTATGAAGTCAAGATATGTTCAAACTTTTAAGATTTCTTTTCATTTCTGCCGTGTGTTTGTTCACAGTGAATTAAGCAAACCTTTGCTTCCTGTGGGAAAAGCTGGGATCTTAATCTCTGAAATACTGCACATACTATGCAAACAAATGGTAAGACACATTTCAGTCTGTTCTTCGCTGTTTTTTCCTGTTACCTGTTCTCATAATGAAGCAGGTGGATTATAACCAGTGACTCAGCTGCAGATATAATTTAAATATTGTTGTATCTTTGGAGCAGAGGTGATGAAGCTGATGATGATGAAGGAATCTTCGCGGACACTGTTCTTACTTGTATAACAAAGTTTATTACACACAGAAGTTACAGGTCAGGACGGGCACCGGGCAGCCCGGAGAATTCTTCGCAGCCAATTATGAAGTCTCTTCTCCGGTCTCGGACAAGCGTTCATATAGAGAAATTGTTTTTACGCCCAAAAGAGAGATAAAGTAACGCCACAAAAAAGGGGGTCTGAGTAAGACATGTCTCGCACATAAACCCATTCTAACAGGTCAAGGAAAGGGCCATTTCGTACATAAACCCAACAGGTCAAAAAAACAGTCACGGACAGTCACGGAGAGAGGAGAGATACCAATTAGCACCTGGCATAGGAATTTTAGGGAGTCTTAAGATCCAGCTTTGAACTGTCACTATGTTTTATGCCCATGTCTAATGGTTCATCTGAAGCCAAGGCCCTCTAACTAAATGTGTCCAGCCATATATGTTATCTATATTAGCTGAATATACCACATAATCCCCCCTCGGGACTCGTGAAGTCTCGAAAGAATAAAGAATAAAACATACAGTGTATAATCATGACAAAAATAACAATCCGTCCTGTAACATCATTTTAACAATAAAGCAACTGTATGGAGTGGTGAAAGTGAAAAACCCGTCAGGCAGCTATCTTTCTTGGAATATCCATCAAACAATCTAGACGGAAAATTCTCTCACGGCCCTCTGCCTAGCGACCATATATAATACTCCATACCAATGAAATTAGAATTTTTAGCAAATTGTGTAAGGAAATGACTTTAAGCAAATACATATGGACCCTCAGTAAATTAAAACAAAACAATGTCCAAAGTCAGGCTGGTCAACCCATCGTACCTTCCAACGGACCTTTTCCTGCCTAGCCCCACTGTCCCTAACGTCAAGAAAAGGAAAACATCTGAGGTCCCAGTATATTTACCCAAAACATCATTTTTCCAAGCGATTAACACAAAAAGAATATAGTTCAATTTTAATATTATTCATGCAATATATAAGAGAAGACATAAAAATGTATAACACTGCAGTTTCTCAGCCAGCATTGATTCTCAGTTGTGGTATCGATGACGTATTGAATCTGGATGAAGTCCTTATTCAGAGTCCTTCAGTCCATTCGTATCGTCCATGTTTGAAGTGTTTGAATCCTTTCCATACATCGGAGTCCCTGAACAATCAACCACCCTCACTGTGGTCTTCCCCCAATATGTTCTAGAGTGAAGGAAAGAAAGAAAACCAGTATCTTTTGCATACAAAGCAGATAGAAATTACACATCAAATACAGATCAACACTCTATAAGTAAATGTGAAATTATAAGTCACATTGTCCATTTCCCCTCTATAAACACACTACTAATATAATAGAAACTACAAAATAACTAAGCAATATCGGAGGTAAATGTTAGGATTATAATAACATCAGATATTCAGAATGGATATGCATCCACCCTTATCCCTTCGTTCCTCATGCAAAGTCCGTGTCAGCACCATGTATAATGGCATCTGAGTTTGATCACCGGGCATCACTACTCCAACCCATCTAATATCATAACCTTTGCAAAGGTCAACAGCAGCGTACAAAAACAAAACATCGCACTCAACGCTAGAAGGAGTGCTGCCAAAATCTGAACTAACACTGCTCCTATTGGCCCTAATTTGTCTTGCAACCAAGCATTTGCAGACCATCCAGCATTTTCCGACGGGCCAAACGCATCTCTTATAAGCTTCAATGCACCGATGACACTAGTCATTATCAGAACTATCAGGAATCAAAGTATAGCAAGCATCCCCAGTTAAGTTCAAAGCCACACATAGGCCACCTTGTTTGGCCAAATATAGTCAAGTGCCATTTCATGCTTCAAGATGTTAGACGGGTGTGATTTGTCATTTGAAGAAAGATACTTGAAACCCCTAATTGTTTCGTTTGCGAACATGGATAAAGAATAAGTCATGTTGTCTATGTGGTCAGCTAAAAATGTGACACCATACCATGGTAAAAGGCTGATTCCCCACTTCTCGCCAATGATATTACTCTATCGTGGTAAATGGTGCTATGTCACGTTTAATTCTAGAATTGGAGTGTGCCATTTTCTCTTTCCACCGCTCCACCACTGGATGGGTGGTAGGCACAATGTTGTCTCAAATCAATGCCCAAATATTTACTTAATTGTTTTAATGCCGTACTAACAAATGGAATCCAAATCATGCATACGTGACACAATTTCTGAAAGCAGTTGGAAAACCCCTTTGTGAACTAGTGTTGTAAAATTGCAGCCAACATCGATCCTTTCAAAACATGGTCATCCCATGCGTTAACTTTGCATAATAGGGAAACAGATAGTTTGGCAAGCAAGGTTTATCATCAGAGCCCACCCACACCCCATCTGTATACGTGCAGCCAACATCTCCTCCAAAGTGCACGCTCATCTGCTGTGGCTCTAAGTTGGAGTTCCTGCAGGTCAGCTGCGGGGGTGGTGGGGTCAACCCGAAAGAGAATGTGTGAAGCAGATAGTGGCTGGCGAGCAGTTGCTCTTGCTGCTGCATCCACTCCGGCATTACCTTGTGATACTGGGTCATTATTAAAAGTCTTTAGACCAGGCTACAACAATCCATTTCCAAATACAAAATAGTTTATCAACCTTACTTATTTAATTTTTCTACTACATTTCCCTCCTTTTTGTCATTTATGACAACATAAGAGAATTACTGTAAAAAATCAAATACATCAATTCATAAGGATTTCAAAATGCATCATCATCATCACTACAGTGCAAAGCAAACTGCTATTGTCGTGGACATAGGTATAATCTTAAAAGGGAGTAAGGATTGATAAGAGCAGACTAAACTGCCAATACAATAACATCACATTCTTCATCACTATTCAAAAGTGTTCCGGGGAGGGAACCAGTCAGGGAGGGGAAACACATCTTTGGGCTCTGTAGCAAGGTCATCACGGGACAGTTGCATATATGCACCAACGTGGCCGGTCACCGTATCACCAACCCACCTATACATAAGGGCCCTCATGCAGTAAGGTGCATGAACCAAAGCATAATATAATGCCAAAGTCGTAGTACAGGATTAACGTTGAACTAGCATCGCCCCCCTTCTCGTCAACTGCCTGTGTGAAAGGTCAGTCAGGGTTCGGTAGTCCTAAAGTCGGGGTCGTTTGTCAGTGAAAGCTTTCTCTGTGTCGTTAGTCCATATGACTTTGCTATATGCTTGTAGGCCTAATATTTTAAATTGCTAATACTCTCTTAGGGGAGAGGGATTTGCCCTCTGCTGTGATCACATGCCCTTATAAATTAAACTTGTATTTTTACAAACTGCAGTTTTTCAGGCTTGCCCTATGACCTTCTGCATTTAGATGTTTTAGTAGAGCTACAGAATCACTTTCACAATATTCTTTAGTTGGAGCACAAATCATTAAATCGTCAACATATTGTAAAAGTGCACTTCCTGGTGTTATCTCTAATGATCTTAAGCTTTCTTTTAGTGCCTGGTTGTAAATGGTCGGTGATTCACAATAGCCCTGACACAGGCGTGTGAATGTATAACTTTCTCTGTTGAACTCAACTGCAAACCAGTATTGGCTGTCTTTATCAATTTGAATGCTGACAAATGCATTTGCCAGATCAACAACAGAGAATCATTTACTATCCTTCAGAACTTGCTAAAGAATTGTCTAAGAATTTGGAACCGACGGAGCTCATTGTTGTACTGCGGCGTTGACAACTTACAAGTCTTGGATGAATCGCATATCATCAGGTTGTAATTTATCAAAAATATTCTTTACCGGAAAAAACGAAGTGTGCACCAGTGAATCCTTGCAAGGAACAATTATACCTGCCTTCAACTGAGAGTTGAAAACTGGTGTAATACCATCGATGACTTTCTGTTTCAGTGAATATTGTCAGATTATGATGTGATAACCACAGGTTCCATGTTTTAAATTAACCCCACATCATGATTAACTCTAAACCCTTAAAATGTTGTTCGTATAATGTAAACATACATATGCATATTGGGCATCTGTATGTGTCTGGTACCAGTTAAACAGTCCTGAATCTGTGAACAACAGATATAAATCATTTTCTAAACACTTTCAAAAATGGATTATACTGAACCATAGGATCTGATATCTTTTCCCAAACGTCAGCATTGACACATTTTTTATCCACGGTCCCAAGTCTTGCCATTCCTCATTTTTGTTTTGACAGCAAGTCATGTGAGTGTGAACCAGGAACGTCAAAAAAGGAAAGCATCCTGTGAAGGAACTGAGAGGGTGACTTATTTTCTGGCTTGTGTAAAATTACAGAAACAGCACATCTATGTTCATTCCAGAACATGCAACTTAGTGTTAAATTCTCTTTCACACAACTTTCTTCACAACTTTCCCTTTGTGTTTGTGTTTGTGTGCAGTGAAGTGTAAATCTTCTGAATGCATATATGTGGCGTCTGTTCCTAGTGTGACTGAATGTGCCTTATCCACTAGATCAGTGTTGATTGATGTGACAACAGATGAACAGAGCTTCCATTCATACGCATATAACAGTGAAGCAGCATTACACTTAATGCACGTGTAAATCTGTGGTGGATCCAGATCAGCCGTTCGGATCACTATGACTCCTGATGGGGTGGAAACTATAAAAATATCCAACAGACACATTGCATCTCTTCCCATCAAATTAATTGGACAACATGAGGATAGCAAAAATGAACACTTGAATTTTTCAGTGATGCCTCATATTATATTATAATATCACCTCATGTTAAGGGAGTAGTGAATTTTTCAACCACGGTGTTTCCTGAATCCAACACCGATCTCAACACAAATCATTCACTCATTTTGGGATGTGTGTCAAACATATCATTCTTGATGACAGAATGTGTTGCTCCTAAATCTACAAGGAATATAATTTCTTTCCCTAGCACTGTGAGTGTGTGCGTTGGCATATTAGCATATACATCTCATTGATGTTTAACATATGTTCCTATCAGTAGTTGTCTTTCTTTTGTACTGTATGGTATTGATCAGTCATGTGTTCCAGTGTCTGATCAGAGTCAAAAACATCATTATCTGCGTCTGAAATAGTCCTCTGAGCTGTCACAGACGAATCAGTATAATCTTCTTTCACCATCTGTTCTCTAACTCCAACAATCTCGTTACTACAGTTCACCCTAGGCTCTATCTTTATCATTAGCTTCTGGGTTACATTAACCGCATCCTTAAATGTCAAAGATGTCATTGCTGTTGTAGCATTCATCCCCTTCAAAGTCATAGCTAGAGTAGTAGCCTGAGTTGATGTACGAACACTCTTTAGTTGTTTCTGGAGCTAAAGTAACAAACTTCATCTGTGTACTATTCACCCTTAGAGTGGTTACTGTGGTAAATTGTTCCTGAACCCCTTTAGTAACTGTAAAAACTCCAATAGGACTCAAATCTTTTATCATGAGTGTCACTTTACGAGTTATATGACCTTCTATCCAATAATTTTAATATGGAACAAATTTAAACTCCGTTTCTAAATAAGTACACATGTATTCCCCTTGGTCTTCCCATGTAACTTTACGCAGGACAAGTGAAAATCATCTTTAATTTTCAACCACCTTATATCATTATACAAAACATACTTCCATTGATCACGAGGCACAATGTCAACTTCAGGTCTTGTCAACAATACATCTTCACCACGACTATTTTCCCCTGTACACTGACATGGAAGCCGAACCTTGAAGCCAAATTTTTAATCTTGAATCTTGAATCTTGAATCTTGAATTCCCCAAGGTTGCTTCAACCCTGGTTCTAGTAACGGTTTGGTTTAACCCTTTTCCTAACTGGTCTCGGGCTCCTTTGTCTAACTGGATCCCTGAGTTGTCCTGCAGTGGAGTCACAGCCCTTTGATATCTCTGGCGCTTCGCAGGCAACTGAGATAGGTTCTGCTGTGTCTGGGACATGTTGAAAGACAATGTCACTAAATCTTCTTTCCTGTCCATTAGCCACAGAGTCATTATTATCATCATCAGAAATGTGCACAGAATCATCAACATTGTCCACATCATGGACAATCTCTCCTTCTGAGTTCTGACTCTGAGGATTTTCATGCATCTCTCTGTCTGGTGTACGTTCTTCCACATTGTCTTTTGGCTCTCTTGAGCCTTCAACATCTTGGTTCTGTAAGTGTGGTGCCTCTTCACTTGGTGCTTTGACACAATGTGATAAATGATACCACGTTGGAGACCCTTTAACCTGGACAGCGGTTCCAGTACTGCGAACCACTTCAAATGGTCCTTCACGGCGTTCGTTATACCACTTCCTTCTAAATACCTTTGATCATTGTCATCTCCATAATTCACCCTTTTGATCCTAGTTCCCAAACTTGTCATTTTCTTCTTACTTTTGGAATTTGGATACATCGTTATAGTTGTTTCTGCTTGTCCCGTTTCTATTGTTCTGTCCTCCTCGTCTCTGATATGGTAGTTACCATCCTGACTGATCACTGGAAGCTGAGGATAGATTTTCTTAGGCTTCGTCCCTTCCTCATAAGGTGGCGGTCTCTTTACTGGGTTCATATGTGAGTTAAAATGGATTGGTGTCTGACAACAGTTTTTCTGTTTGTTTTGTATTTTGTCTTTTTTCTTCTACGTCACGATCTCTCTTATCATTTGCGGCTTTGATCAGTTTCTGTCCCTCATTGTCAAACAACTGGAGAATGCCAAGCTCTATTTGTCTCTTTTCTTTGCGTTTTTCCCCTTTTTGCCCTTCTTTTGCTCTGCCTTGTATGTGGACACAAGTACCTGCATTATTATAATTACATCTGGGTTAAGAGTCCCCTCTGCTGGCCATGGTTGGTCAATTTCAGGCCAGCGTTTATGCCATTTTTCCGATATTCTTGCAATGTTCGCGATGCCTTTAACTAAAGGATTATTCTTCTGTACTACATCAACAGGAGTAATTACCTTTGGACTTTTAGTGGCGTTTTTCCCCATAGTGACAGCTTCCTTATGTTCTTTTATTGTAAATTTTAAAAAAAGTAATTGCTAAGATTTAAGCTACTTAAAGCTATTTAGATTACTTCTCCCCCCTTAATTGATTTTTATTTTTATTTTTATTTATGTTTAATATAAAAACCAATTAACCAATCAGTGAACCAATTAACGAATTAACAAATTAACCAATCAGCAAATTAATCAATTAATCAACTAATCAATCAACAAATCAATCAAATCCTCAATCAATCAATCAATTCATCCATTCATTCATGTTTTAAAACCACCAATTCACCACAGTCAACAAAAATGAAATTGATTTGCCAACTCCAAAGAAATCAAAAGCTCATTAATGTAATAGCATAATCCAAAGTCCGCTTATACTATTCGACAAAAAGATCACGCGCTCCCACAAGTGACTGACTGTCACCAAATGTGCTTCTTAGTTGCAACAAGACAATCACCAAATTATCACCCAATATTCGCCACAAATCCTCAAACAGTCACAATATTGAATCTCCAACACAGCTCAGATCAGAACAAACAACGCACAAACAACAAAACTCACATCTGCAACTGATGTGTATGTAAACAGATGAATGTGCTCTATTAATTATTTATAATTGCTTATAAATGAAAGCAGGTTAAAATGTGTATCAACAATAATAACCATAAATGAGAACACATACAAATATGTAAAACTCAGGTTTTTGCTAAAGAGTTTGTGCCTCAATTGTACCGGCCTTGATTAGACTGGAGACAGGAGCTGCACATGCAGACGACAGCACGCTTCAATCTGTGTGCTGCACCGGCCCTCTCGTCTTTCCGCCTCAATTTCAACTCACCATAAATGGGAAAAGAAACAGGCAATGATTTAGTATACTATATTCTGTATATATTTATATATTTAGTGTACTATTAGGTCCTTTTATCAGCATCATAAGCGATTCAGTATGATTTGCCCACATTTGCACACGTTATCTACCAGTACTTAGGTCAATAGATGTTTTTTCTCCTTTAAATACCAGTTATAATTATATATCATGCATCATTAATATACACTTTAGTTTATTTCACTCTAATGATATCTTTAGAGTTCTCAATAGTTTATTATTTATTCACGGCTGTATTAATAACTCGACAGTCCTTTCGTAAACCAATATATCTGTATGTCTCTCTGCTCGCACACAGCACATGTCACTCGACACCGTACATGTGTTACTCCCAGTGATGAAAACCAGATGTTATTTTTATTTATTACCAGCCCTTAGTGTAGGTTCACACTGTTGATACCAGCATATTTGCATTCTCCAGTAAAATGTAACCAATGTCTGCTCGTTATCCTTTTAAAACAAAATTCGAACTATCTCTCCATTTATCAAAATTAAAACGAAATTCGAACTATCTCTCCATTTATCAAAATTATCAGTATCCATTATTTAAAGTCCAAAATATCAAATCAAACTCAATCTGTTCCCAAATTAAAACCTTATCTAAGCTTTGTAGAACTTAATGAAAACCAAATGAAACAAAAAGATCTTTTTAGAACTATAAACATATCCAATGTAGCTGAATCAAACAAACAATATTATTTTATAATACTGTCTGCACAATTTCGCTTTCCTACAAAAACACAACCAAATTGTCTTTTTTTGGCTTAAACTAAACCCCATTAAAGAATTGTTTTTAAAACTTTTATAGCTTCGTCCCTGCGTCTCCTAAGAGGCTGTTAATCACAGAGGTGGGGGCCTGTCACACACACACATTGCTTATCTCATGAAGATTTACACCTTCCTTGATCAGGCAGTGAACTTCTCATACACACACACACCTCCTAAGAGGCTGTTAATCACAGAGGTGGGGACCTGTCACACACACACAACTGTATGGTACATGGGAAAGGTGGGGGCGAGTGGAGGGGGACTACAGAAAGTAAAATATATTTCCTTATAAGTTAATTCATTAGTCCTTTAAAAGAGGCTCATTGTTTTATCTTTATTTATTCAATCATCACTACGTCCTCTGAAAAAAGAGGCTCATTGTTGTTTTATATTTATTTATTATTAACCTAACCCACATGTACCACCCCTGTTGCAGTTTATCACACACAGCTGAAGCACAGTAATGGCTGCGCTTCACACAGACATATCAGCAGTACCGCTTGGAGAGACGTTTACGCACACACATTTGCACAAGGAAAAACTCTCAAGGCTGTTCCTGAACGCACACACCTTGCACAATGAAAAACACTGCAAATTCAACTCAAAAACGCAAAACACTGCAAATTCAACTCAAAAAACGCAAACAGCACTTCTCTTAAATTCCCAAAAACAAATCATTCATACCACACATTTATATAGCAAACAGCACTCCTCTTAAATTCCCAAAAACAAATCATTCATACTACACATTTATATAGCATGCTTTTTGCCGCGCACTTTTCTCTCTTATTCTCTTAAATTTATGCTACCTATGAGACGTAGATATCCAATGAGAGGCTGCTTCAGACACTGTTCGTCAACAATGTTCAGAGTGGTAACTGTCAATCGAATCTATAATTCTACAATCTCCAGTTTATTAGACTGGTTCAACGGCCCATTCTATCTGTTCCTCTTCTTGGGAACTTTTTTTTATTTTTATTTGTCTAACCAGATTCTGCGGCGTCTTTCCCTGATCAGCTCTTTAATCCTATTTCTCTTTCCTTATTCCCTTATCACTGTTTACATTTATTTATTCAAATTTCCTGGATCCAGGATTAACCCAATTTTTCTCTTTTTAACTCAATTCCTGACTATGTCAAAGCCAACTGTAACGCAGCGTTTAATCTACACATGTCTTACCGTTAAGAAGTTAAGGACCCAGTCTTCATTAATCTTGCACGATGTTATTTAGTTCACCTTATCGTTACAATGAAGCTATTCTACACCTACAATACATCTCTTGTATTGATCTTATTTCCTTTCTTCACTTTTTATCTTCTCTTATAATAATCCCCCTTTTATTTGTGTCGTCGACTACATCAAATAAAATCGAATTTAGCACGGAGTTTCACTTCAATCATCAACACATCATGACATGTCCATAAAAAAGAAAAGGTTCTTTACGGTGTGACCAGACATCAGACACACAATAATCTCGCTGAACGAACCAGCGTCCAGAAAATTTGAGAAATTCTCACCGTGTGAAGATGTGTAAGATGCCACTGGCCCCAGGCCGCATTGTTCGTGACGCCAATTTGTTGTATCTTTGGAGCAGAGGTGATGAAGCTGATGATGATGAAGGAATCTTCGCGGACACTGTTCTTACTTGTATAACAAAGTTTATTACACACAGAAGTTACAGGTCAGGACGGGCACCGGTCAGCCCGGAGATCTTCGCAGCCAATTATGAAGTCTGTCTCTCCGGTCTCGGACAAGCGTTCATATAGAGAAATTGTTTACGCCCAAAAGAGAGATAAAGTAACGCCACAAAAAGGGGGGTCTGAGTAAGAACATGTCTCGCACATAAACCCATTCTAACAGGTCAAGGAAAGGGCATTTCGTACATAAACCCAACAGGTCAAAAAAACAGTCACGGACAGTCACGGAGAGAGGGAGAGATACCAATTAGCACCTGGCATAGGAATTTTAGGGAGTCTTAAGATCCAGCTTTGAACTGTCACTATGTTTTATGCCCATGTCTATGGTTCATCTGAAGCCAAGGCCCTCTAACTTAAATGTGTCCCAGCCATATATGTTATCTATATTAGCTGAATATACCACAATATACATAGATTATTGACTTGTAAAGACTCTATATTGATATTTTTATTGTTGCACTGCACTGGAGTTCACTGTAGCATTTTTTTTGTATTATTCATTCAGTGTTATTATAATTCTGTTATAATTATTATAAACCAGTAAAATGAAAAATCTCAATGAAATCAACAAGGCTGATTTGCTCTTTTGATTTGAAGCAAATCTTTTGTCATTCATTAAGTAAGTTTATGAATTAAATATTTCTCCCTGCTGTGAATTAGACGTAATTAAAAAAGACATTTCAGAGCATTGGTTTGTGACGTTGTCCGGTCTCGTCTCCACAGAGTCATCGAACTGTGGCTTCTTTGTGGGCGGAATCAGGCCTCATCTGGACTGACTTTCTGCCGGAGGGAGAGGACGTCCAGGCTTTCATCTCACAACAGGTCAGTGATGAAGGTCAACGCTCATCAAGGGCCAAGATATATCACTGGGAGAAAACCCTCAGTTACCATCGATCAGCTGTTTGAAGACTGTTTAACTAATTGAGATAAATAAGAACTTTAAAGTTTTGTTTTCCACGTCGTCTTTCTCTTCTATACTTCCTCACCATATCAATGTTGTCTCCACTCAAACAGAAACTCCAGTTTATTCAGGCGGACGAGAGGGTGTTGATAACGGCTGTGTGTAAGGCAGCAGTGAAAGGTAAGCTCTCCACCGGCCGGAGCAGAGACTCCTCTGCTCTGCTCAAATCGCACCGCTGATTACAATATTTACTCTCTGCCGACCGAATGAATTTACTCTGCCCCCTGCTTCTCTGTGCAGATGTTAACACCACCTGTCGAAGAAGAGATTGCCTGTATTACTCAAGTACCTTAACTCAGACACTGAGCGACAGCTGCAAGCACTTTATGCTCTTCAGGCCCTGATCGTCACCCTCGATCAGCCTCCAAGTAAGTTCTGCATCAGAGTTAACTCCAAATGAACTCAAACATGATCCTTTTTCTTCGTTTCTTTAGAATAAACTGTAACACGTTCTCAGTTGTGATCAAACCAGTGTTACAGTTCAATCTCACCACAAGGTCCATTTAGTAGCTTTTCTGGAGCTTTCCTTCTTGTCACATGATTCTCATCAGCAGAAGAACTTCGCCTTGTTATATGGAATTGTAGATTTTCATATTTCCGTTTATTTTTGAGCACTTTAAGGACATTTGGAACAATTTGGATTAAAAGCTGAGACCTCTGTAAATAACTTTGAATCTCAAAATTATTCTCCACTGAGATTAACTTGATTTGTTCATTTGAGGAACATCACTCCAACTCCAAACACAATGCCGTCTTCAGTAATTTCTAATGCATCCACTTTCTGATACAAATCACATTAATTAAATTGATAACATTAGAAATCTCACCTCGCAGAAAAATGTGATTTATTTCCGTTTCGTCACAGCTGAAACGATGACTGACATGTATTTGTTCTCCAGACCTCCTCCGGATGTTCTTCGACTGTCTGTGCGACGAGGACGTCATCTCCGAGGACGCGTTCTACAAGTGGGAGACGAGCAAAGACCCGGCCGAGAAGCTGGGTAAGGGCGTGGCCCTTAAGTCCGTCACGGCCTTCTTCACCTGGCTGCGGGAGGCGGAAGATAATTGACGAGGGGAGACCCCCGGGGGACATGACGTAGTAGAACTACATCCTTACAGCAGAATAAACGTTCAAAATGTGTGCGTGAGTGTTGCACCCTGAAAAGGGGAGATATCAATAAAGTTGCTCGGACACGATGTTTCCTCTCTGGCAGCTTCATTGACAATTTATAATTTTCAGAAGTATCAATTTACATAGGTACAACAGTTCTTTCAGTATACAATATTTAAACAATGTTATGCATTTTCTTTCCATTCACTTTTCTTATACAGGTAAGTAGACAGGTAACTATATATGAAAATGGCCTATTAATCATTGAACATCAACTTAAATTATCAAACTTAAATGTATTGGCAATAAACCAAAATATCTTAGACATTAGTCTCTTATCTTTGTTATATACCTTGTTCCTTATTATTTACAGTTACTTTTAGAAATGAATCCACAAATGCATTCGTAATTATTCACATCCATAAACATAGTGAAAATTAACCACACACATACACATTAGCAACCTCATACTCTGTTTGTGTGTCTCACTGAGCTAAACACCGTCACAATGCACACAACATCTGTTGCACTTATGCTAACCTCGTGCTACTCCATGCCTGCCATTTTTATGTCCCTATGGCTGCTTTTATTGCCTATTAAATTTATATCAATAATCAGCTTCTTAATAAAATCAATCTATCACATGAGCAGGACAACATGTTTATGGCTGGAATTTTTTTCTGCGGTACAGTTCTGAAACATGCCGCCATTTTGAGTTTGGATTCCAACGGCGGAAGCACTAAATACCTGTATTATACATAGAAAATATTTTTGTTTTAAATTTTAACTTACTTTTCTTTTGTTACTTTATAAGAAGAGACTTAAAAGATACATAGGTTCTGGACTCTTTAATTTATAATTTTTTTAAGGACTGCAAATATCAAAGTTATTTAACATTTGGAGATGCTCACGTCAACAGAACAGAAATAACAATATAATTAATTATAGTAACAAAATAATCTTACACTGCCCGCAGCCATGTCAAACTGTATCAAACGGGTCTCAAGATTGATAATGAAGGCATAAGATTACTGTGACTTTTCGTCAAACGCCATAATAGTGGCGTGGCGTCAAAGTTCATCAACTCGCCGTGACACACGAAATTACTATAACTTCGGTGTTGGAGGTTCAACCTCCCCCCCTGCAGACATTCAGATGGTGTTAAGGAATGGGCGTGGCAAAATAACTGACTAGCGCTGCCTAAAGTGCAGCCCCGGCACTACGATTGGCCGACATGTACAAAAATCGATAGGGACATGTGTCTTTTCATAACAAACAAATAAGTCTCTTGGATAGATATGCTCGACCAAACAGGAAGCCCGCCATTTTGACTTTTTTTCACATTTTTACTTTATTGTACTTGTCCCAGCGCTTTCATCAGATCAACTTCAAATTGATATGAGTGTCATCACAACAAGACGGAGATAAAAAATAACCCAAAGATCGATTTTTAATCACACGGTGTGACCGTGGCGTGGCGTGGCGTCAAAGTTTGATTACACGCCATCAAAACACGAGGTTCTGTATCTCGGACATACATGGTCCAATCGAGTCCAAACTAGACATGTGGGACAAGAGTCCCGGCCTGATGACATCTACACAGAAATCATGGCTTTAAAACACAGCGCCACCTGCTGGCTACAGGAAGTGACATGTTTTTTTACTTTGATGCACTGCTCCTGGCTGCTTAACAATATACAGCTCAAATGAGCTCAGTCAAGTCATTGGACCATGGTCAGAATTGTGACATTTCCTCAAACCGTGTAAACATTGAGGTGCGGCGAAGGTTCATCCTTCACCAAAGGAAACGATGTTGTCATAACTCCAGTGTGCATTGTCCTATCACCGCCAAACTTCTGTCATGATCAGAGACCAAGCCTGAACAGCTCTATGTGTCAATATTTCCTCAGTGTCATAGCGCCACCTACCGATTCGCCATGAAACAGGAAGTACTTTGTAAATCTACTCTGCACTATCCAACCGCCTCCGAACTACTGACCTATGATCACAATCCTGACCTGAACAGCTCCATATATTAATATTAGTTCAGCTTGTTACTGAACAGGAGGACCAGTCGATGTGGGGGTTATGCATTTTAAGCCAGGGCTGACCAAGTACAATGGGGGCATGAGGTGAGGGAATGACCAGTCACTTGATCTTTTCACAGTGATTGCCTGAGAGAATAAGATCCACCTGGTCAATTTGGTGGGTGACTTGGGCCAACAGCCTACCATCGAGGGCATTTACTTTGCATGGAAAGGTTGATGGCTTCTTGTGTGATATTGGCTTTGGTGACTAATGATGTATCGATGAAATTATCATCAGCTCCTAAGTCCACGAGAGCGAGGAGGGGAATGGTGATGCCATGGAAGGTTTGGGTGGCTTTGAATTGCATCCGGGATTGAGAGAGTGAAGTTGTGGAAAAAGGCTCATCAGATCCTCTCTCAAATGTGATGAGCTCTCTCTTTTGGCAGAGAGGGACAAACAGCAAGTAAATGACCAGCCATGCTGCAGTAAATGCAAAAGCCGGCCACAAGGCGTCTCTGGTGCGTGTCTGGTGAGACGAGCATGACCCAGCTGCATCGGCTCTTCAGCGGAGGGAGGAGATGGAGGCCTTGAGGGAGTAACATAGAGGCTAGGCACGGGAAGTTTGTCTTGGTGGAGCTCGGGTGTTTGGGGAGGGATAATTATTAGCTCTCTCCCAGCGGCATTCATGGATGCGGTTATTTATACGTATAGATAAGGAAATGAGAGCGTCTAGGCTATCTGTGTCATCTCTGGTCGCAAACTCATCCTTTAAATAATCATCCAGCCTGAATACAAACACCCCTTGTAATGATAAGTCATCCCACCCAGGCTGTGCTTTGAGAATTTGAAATTCCACCGCCTACTCTGCCACTGATCTCGATCCCTGACCCAATGTGAGAATCTGATTTGCCGCCTCCCTTCCCCGAACTGGATAATCGAAAACTTTTCTCATCTCAGCTATGAAGGAAGGATATGAATTATAAATAAGTGACCCCAAGTCCCTTCAGAACTGCCTTAATTCTTCGTAGCATAGATTCAACAAGGCATGGCATTTAAACGATGATCAATTGGTACTAAGACCCGACCCTACCATCTGAATGTCGCAGCTGAAATCGAGACTCATCAGACCAGGCAACGTTTTTCCAATCTTGTATTGTCTAATTTTGGTGAGCCTGTGCGAATTGTAGCCTCAGTTTCCTGTTCTTAGCTGACAGGAGTGGCACCCGGTGTGGTCTTCTGCTGCTGTTGCCCATCTGCTTCAAGGTTCGACATGTTGTGCATTCAGAGATGGTATTCTGCATACCTTGGTTGTAATGAGTGGTTATTTGAGTTACTGTTGCCTTTCTATCATCTGAAACCACTCTGCCCATTCTCCTCTGACCTCTGACAACAACAAGGCATTTTCCTCCACACAACTGCCGCTCACTGGATATTTTCTCTTTTTCTGACCATTCTCTGTAAACCCTAGAGATGGTTGTGCGTGGAAATCCCAATAGATCAGCAGTTTTTGAAATACTCAAACCAGTCTGGCACCAACAAACATGCCACTTAAATCCCCTTTCTTCCCCATTCTGATGTTCGGTTTGAACTTCAGCAAGTCGTATTCACCGCGTCTAGATGCCTAAATGCATTGAATTGCTGCCATGTGATTGGCTGATTAGCTATTTGTGTTAACAAGCAATTGAACAGGTGTGCCTAATAAAGTGGCCGGTGAGTAATATCATCGACTGACATAACAGAAATACATCCATGTACATCCTGCTCCTCTCCTACATGTTTGTAGGCTCTGTGTGTGCCTGCTCCTCTCCTGTGTGTGTGTGTGCATGTGTGTACATGTGTCCGGATGAGAGAGAGAGCTGAAAGAAAGGCATGGGGAGGCAGGCAGTCAGACTGTGTGAGGAGCACCGAGAGAGAAGAGAAGAGCACGGCTGCGACCTGGCAGGGTGGCTGGAGAGATGCCAGATTGGGAGAGCAGCATGAACCGTGTAATGACCACAAACCGCGGCTCTGCAGCAGATCATCGTGCAGCGTACCAGATGAAGGCAGAGAGACAGACGAGAGAGGAGGCGCAGTGGGATACGTGGGGGTGAAGCACGCATCAAAGAAAAATAAATCAGCTATTGAAACTCAGAAGCTTGGGTCATTTGGTTTTTCCTTTTGCTATGAATTTTTAGGTGGCTTTTCTGTGGCCACCTGATTTTTTTTTCTGTTGATTTGGAATGTTAATTTGTTACATTTACATTATTATTAATAGTATTTAGTGATCCACTGCATTAAGCTTCACCTTTTTTTCAGAAGATAAGATTTATTGTAAACTTCAGGTAACTGAGAGGATCCACACCAGGTGTTTAAGTTTACCTTGCAAGGACCTGGCATACTAAGCTTAATAGATCTTTGACTCAATATCTAGAGCACTGTAAAACTGATTGTGATTATTTATCCTGCACACTCCCTGTTTGATGGGAAGATTTTACTGACGATGCACAAGCTGCTTCAGGGATCGTCAATGTAGCCGAATAGAGTGGAGGTTTGGGAGAAATGCTCACACCTGGTGGCAGCAAAGAGAAAATACAGTGTCCTACCCTTAACCGCAAAACTGTCTATTGCACACATCGCCAGCATACTGACATACGATGTCAGTTCAATGTCATGTTTATCCTGAGCTGTATGTGCTTAAAGTTGTAATATAAAGCATACATTTCTGTAAATCAATGCTCCTGTTGTATGTCTCTATGTATTCCCGTTTGTCCTCTTGAACAACGAGGAAAAGTTGCAATTAGATTTTTGTCATTTACTTTTTTTTAATTGTCCAAAGAGTGTAACAAAAATCTTTTCTGATGCTTTCACCTCTGAGCTTTAGGTTTAGGCAAAGGAGCTACTTTCTCCAGCTTTGGGAAAGATACAAGTCCCAACAAGTACAGATAAAACTGCTTGTAGTGATCACGTTTGTCCCGGGCCAAATTGATCACTATAAGTCGTTGCTTATTATAAACAAATAGTGTAGCTTCTAAGATTAATCGAGAGGGGGGCCAAGTCACTTTGATTCATGACTACAAATCACATTGTATCGCTGGATACCTTCCTGTTGCATACTATAATTACATGAGGTTTCTGAAAAATATGAAACTTTGCACTTGTGTCTGGATGATATTGATGTGAAAGGATTGGCCAATTTTTCTCAGTCTGCTTCTACCTGAATGTGCATGGCCCCAGTTAATTTAATGAATGAGTGGCCTTTTTTTTATTTGACAAGTTATGGCAATTTAAAGAAATGTCTTTCGCTTTTGTTTTTATTTCCCTCTCTTGTTCACTGTGATACAGGGACATAATTAGAGACGTGTGTGTGTGTGTCAACAGCAAATGAAGCATGATTTGTGCGGTATTACGTCTTGTGTGGTGTGCAGAGTGAGGAGTGCTGTTCATCAGCCTGATGGAGAGGTGGTCAGAAGTCTGAAGCAGGTTTACATTTTTAAGACTACTGATTCTCGACAGTTTTTCACACAAGATGGAATTATACTGGCATGTTTTGTGGTTGCTGTAGCTCGTTTAACCCTTGTGTTGTCCCTGCTTCCCCCGGCTGTTGGCCCCCTCACATAGCCCACCCCATATTAGGACGCACACGTAGGGCAATAGACAAGTGAGCAGCCCTTGCAGATGTATTTGTTACACCCGCAGCACATGGTGTGAGTTTTACAGTCCTTTTTCCTGGGGCATATCTGACACCTCTTCCTCTTACTCGCCCCGAGCGAGGCTGCTGCTAGGGCTATGGAGGAGGCCGGACACTCGGGTCGAGCGCCGTAGTCAACAGCTCTCTGTGCGGCGGCGGCGGCGGCGGCGGCGGCGGCGCGGCGGCTTTTACAGCCTTCACAACCGCGGCGGACGCGTCCGTGCGGGGGATGCGCTCCCTTCGTGCGATGAACGGAGTCACCAGAGCCTTTCCCAGCTGCTCTAGGAACACCCTCCGCTTGTTCCGCTTGCCTGGCATCCAGTCTGGGTTGATCTCTCTCCATATCACGAAGACGTTGTAGGAAGAGACGTCGAGAATGTTGTGAAAGACGACCAGGGGCCAGCGTGCGGTCATCCTCCTGCAGCTGTACGTTCCAATCACCTTGTCTAGGTTGTCCACACCACCTTTGTTGCGGTTGTAGTCCAGGACGATGACCGGTTTCCCGTCCTCGCGGTCGCCTCAGGGTGCCGTGTGCTCAGGAGCACCACATTCCTGTTTTTCTTTGGGATGTAGGACACAAGAGTGGCAGTGGGCGTGAATGCGAACTTGGATGAGAACACCTCTCTTCCCTTGACCGTGAGCAGCCCGGTCGGGAGCTCGGGCTTGTTCTTCCAAACAGTGCCGACCACGGTGAGCTTCCTCTCCAGGAGCTGCCGCGCGAGTTGGTAGGAGGTGAAGTAATTGTCGCATGTGACGTTACGACCGTGCAGTCCCTCCGTTACATCGAGCACTACCCGCAACCCCTGGTTCCGTTCTGGGCGCCCGCCGCTCGGCTTTCCGGTGTACACTTGCATCTTCCAAGCGTAGCTTGATTTCGTATCGCAGGCCACCCACGACTTGATTCTGTATTTCGCCGGCTTGCTGGGAATGTACTGACGGAATGGACACCGGCCTAGGGAGAAAAACAGGAGGAGAAGAGATGAGAGGAGATGAGATGAGGATGAGGACTAGCAGCCGCTATCTACATAACATAACATAACATAACATAACATAACATAACATAACATAATAATAATATTTTTTTTTTAAAAGACTAACCTCTGAACGGAACCAGTTGCTCGTCCACGGTCACTTCGGGCCCCGGGTTGTAGAGGTGCGGTAGACCTCTCGCACGGCCACCAATTTGTCCGTGGCTCGTCTCGTGCGTCCCGTCTCACGGTCGTCGAAGCGCAGCAGTCTGGAGTACGTGTGGGGCAAAGAGTTTTAGGGGCATCGTGGCACGAAATATCGCCTCTCTCGGCGTCCCATAGGCTGGCGGCGGCCTCGCCCCGGGACCTGTACACGCCGCTAAGATCAGCAGCCCTACGTAGGCGCGCAGGTCGGTCTCGTCCATTCCTTTCCATTCGTCACCATATTTTCGACGACCCTCCCGATTCGTCATCTCCAGGATGATGTTCTCTACAGTCGGTGTGATGAACAGGTGGAATGTCGAGGCTAGGTCACCGGTGCGGGACGTCGCGTGGATCGTGGGGCCCCGGAGGACCCCGCTTTGAGCCGCAGCAGAGGAGGAGGAGGAGGAGGAGGAGGAGGGAGGAGGAGGAGGAGGAGGAGGAGGAGGAGGAGGAGAGGAGCAGTGGCCCTCTTCTCGGCCGTACGCCCTCGAGGACCATGTTATTTCCCCGTTTCTTGAGGGGAAGGTCTCTCTTTCCACGAGTCCGGTGGTGGTGGTGGTGGTGGTGGTGGTGGTGTCGCCGTGGTCTTGTCCTCCTTCTTCTTCTTCTTCTTCTTCCAAGGATGACGAATCTGCAGAAGCATCACCCACTGGGTCTTCATCTTTGTCACCGTCGTCGTCTTCGTAGTCACCGTCGTCTTCGTAGTCTTCTTCGCTATCGCCATTGTCTCCGTCTCCGTCCTCTCTGTCTTCTTCTCGGTCTGCTTTTCTGTCTGCTTCTCGGTCTGCTTCTCCATCTCGTTGTCCGTCCGCTTCTCGGTCTGGCTCTTTCGCGTCCTCTTCGGGTTCAGAGGATGGTTGCTGGGGGAATAGCTGTTGGAGAACCTGTTCTCTGGTGAAACGCTCCTGACGCGACATCGTGCCATGGTCCGTGAGAGAGTGGCACACTGAGACTTATATGTGGGTCTAATGTACCCCCCTTGATTTTCAATTGGAATCAGGTGTGGGTCTAAATGACCCCACAGAGCACCACAGCGCCCTCTCTGGGGGTCTAAATGACCCCTCCCATGACAATCGAGAATGACAATCCATTGGTCTCAATTACCCCAGGAGAATTGGATAATGACAATCCTTGGGTCACCCTAACCCTAACCGGCCAGGGCTTGCGTATGATCACACGCACGCACTCACGCACGCACACACAGACACACACACACACTCTGGGTCAATTAGACCCAGGAACAACACAAGGGATAAATGTTAGTATATGTTAGTTTATCCCCCTTTGTGTTTAAGTGGCCTGATAAATGACTGTATATGTTTCCCCTCTGTTTCAGTTGAGGAGGTCAGTTTGTGCTGTTATCTTGTCTTCAATTGGTGCCTGAGTTTTATTTTTTTAGGTTGACCTTTTATGGGCCCAAATTTGTTGTAAAGTTTATTTTCGCCTTTTTATTAATAAAAACAAAATCATATTTTCAAAAAAAGAAAAAAACTACCTGTGTCTCTCTGGTCTACCTGCTCAGTCCCTAAAACAGACAATAGAAACAGAACAGACTCTCTGTTCAATCACATTTCTCCCCCGACACCTAGTCTTGGCCAGATTGAAGCCAGTGTCATTGATGTAAATGAAGGAGGCTGACAGTTAATATGTGAATATGGTCCAACTCAGGACTGCATTCTACATTTTCAAACAAGGCTGGGGGTGCGGTTGGTTTATGTCAAACGCATATCGTTAAAGCAAGCCAGAAACAAGGTAGGTTGTAACAATTCACCTTATTTAGAATATAAGGGGGGAAAAAATCACACATGCTATTATTAAGGAGAACAGGTGGATCTGACACGCTGTGTATCGACGCCGCCAGCTGGCATTCTTACAACAAATGGATAATACATATGACATAAGATCTGAAATCTTTTTTGTACCACTAAAATATGAACAAATATATATAATAAAGAAAGTGACAAGTTGCAATTATTAGTTTGGATGCTCGGCATTATTTCACGTATCAAAAGCACACAGGCTGCTAGCAGTGGTCTGTAGGCAACCCTGTCAGGATGCTTTGTTATTAGAGGAGAAGTTAAGTTCAGTAACATCGCTGCTATACGCAGGTTCAATCAAGTGCATCGTGTCTTCAAAGAGGGGGGATGCGACTTGAAATTACGTGCAAATACGGGATTATTATGCAAAAAAAGATAGCAAGCATGCTAACAGTAGTGTGCTAACGCTAGCACGGTCACAACCTTTTTTTAAGGTTGTTTTGAAAAAAGTTACAATAATACATTGAAATGATATTAAACTAAGATATTACAATCATCATCTTAATTTTTAAATCCTTATTAATGGAGAAAATACTACATTTGTGGGTTTCTCTCCCAGCTTGCCGGTGATTCGCAAGGCATTTTAAGTACTCCTCCATTGGTAGTGATGGTCTGAAAAATAGCCGCTTGGAGGGGTATCAAGCCCTATCCCTTAGCCGAACCCCTCCGTCCAAACAGGTATTGGGACAGCCTACCCCTACTCCCGCAAAACGAAGGGGAAGGGCTAAGGGGTAGGGCCAAGGGGTGAAATGGGATTGGGCCTAAGTAGTGATTTTCCTCAGATCCGCCGCTTGACAGAACTTCGCTGGTTGCTGGTCCCACACTGTCGTCACCTGGGACGTCACTTTATAACATTCGGATAGAAAAAAATATATTAAAAAAAAATAAAGATGGGGATCCATTCCCTTATAATTATAATTATATAATTATATAGGCTTCTGACAGAAAAAACATGTACAGACTATATTATATGTAGGTAAAAAAAAGAACAGATTATTTCTCCTTCCCATCACATTTTCTGTACAATAAATTGAATTTAGGTCACCTTTACAAGCCACCTTGTCCTTGTCCTCTCTCTCTTCCTCTTGCTGCTACTGCCTCCATGTTTTCAAAGTTCTTACAAAATAGGTGAGCCTGCGTCCTATTTGTAGTACTCAGGCTCAGACTGAACCGGGTCTGAACCAGCTGGGTCCATTCTTGGCCAGTTCGTACTATCAGTACCAGGAAATGGAGGACCCAAGAATACATGGTCACGAGAGAGTGGCAGATAAGGGTTTTATTTCAGTCCAGGTCGGTACACGGGTAGTCAAAAACACGAGGCAAAAGTAAGAAAGACAGAACACTGAATAAAACTGCTCCCTGAGTCTGACCTTGAGTTAAATTTACTTTCCAAAACTACAGCATTATTTCCAAGGTCAAGAACGAATTCTCTTTTTCAAAAGGTGTGGGTTATGAGATGAAAAGAAGTCAATTTTTGGCAGTGTTATTTCATTTACTTCAGCTTGATGCAATGTTCTTTATGCTGCTGCAACATACCCCACTATAACTTACACCACATTGTATTTGCTAGTGATATTAGATGGACCTCAGTCAGTATGTTATGTACATTATGCCGTCTTCCATTATATTCCTTGTTAATATGGATTTCAAAGAGCCAATAGTGAAATATGCATGATGCTGTATAATAATGCATGAAACAATAAGAATGGAGCTGAAGGACCTTTGGGGTGTGTGAAAAGCTCTTTACAAATGGTGAAAGTGCAGAGATATTCCACAGTGTGAGACACTGTATCACACCATTATGTTACATAACAGTGAGTGTGAGTGTGAAGGGGCAGAGGGGATGTACAGTGTGTCTAATGTACAGCTGTAGGTGAAGTTACGTCATTCTAGGTAGAAACAAAGCGCTGTATCGGTAACACAGAATTAACCAGGCTGTGACCGGAACTAAGATGCAGTTCTTCATAATAAAAGCGTAAACATTAAACATATAAAAGAACACTAACTTTAGTGCACAATAGCCTATGTATTTTTGGTATATCAGTATGAACTATGGTGCTAACTGTTGTGAGGAGGCACCAGAGATTGTGTGATAAACTTAAAAAATGGTGCACAGATTCAGGGCAGGATGTAGCTTTATGTAAAACTGTTAACAATTATGTTATTATTATTATTAAGAGTTTATTCAATTTCCAAGGAAATGGTAGTTTACTACTACATTTCTTTATCCTGATAAAGCCCTGTGGCTAGGCTAGTGTCTGGTCTGTATAGTAGGCGACAGGCTACAATGTACGTCAGCCACAATATCATGACAATGAAATATTGATGTAAGCTACACATTAATGAAAATTATTTTTCCTGCACTTCTGTTTTTATATTTCTGCTAGACACATCTCCACTGTACTTCTCATGCTGATAATCAATGTTTCACAGAAAAAGGAATTTTGAATCAAGACTCCATTATTGTTACACAAAAGCTTTAAATGGTTACAATTAGCTAAGAACCAACCAGGCCCAACATTAAAATGATTTTCAATTGGTAATGAATCATAAATAAAAAATCTATAGTATAATAAGAGAACTCTAGCAAAGGTAATATATCTTACTTTTTATTCAAGTAAGCAGTATTTTACTTGTAATCAACGATATATCCATTACAGCACTGTTACACTCACTGACAAGGTAGATTGGCATTTTTCTCCCTCATCTCTATGGGGGAAAAGGAACCCTTTTCAGAAGAGCTGCTGTAGAGCTCTTATTTTGAAAGCAGAAACCGGTAGTGATAGTGTTTAATCTTTTTGACTTGACATCTCCAGTGCCCGGACAGCTTCTCCACCGCAGCTGAGAGCTGTCCAGGAGGGAAAGGAGAGCGTCAGACAACGGAGACAGGCCAGCCCCCTCGGTTTGACCGGGAGCACGGATCCATGTGCAACATCACCCGGACACATTTCACCAGCATCCACGTGTGTGTGTGTGTGTGTGTGTGTGTGTGTGTGATTATGCACTGTGCAGCGCTTGGTTTGCGTTTTGCTTTTTTTCTCGTGCAGACGGGGGGATAGTTGGATGCGTTAAAGTTCGTATCTATGCAGCGCTATGGATGCGTGCCTGCGTATGTGTGCGGGGCTGCGCGCTGCGGAACCACAGGATGTGTGAGTGTGCTCGGCTGGCTCTTCCTCTGGCATCTGTTGGCTCTGTGGTGAGAAGATGCGGTGCTGCGCCCAGCTGATCAGATGATTTAACAAATACTCTCAGGGTGAGTGACGGCGCATAAATAGGCTACGACTGGGATATAAAAGTGAAAGGTGCCATGCTGTGTCAGAGTCTCTTCAGCTGCTCTTACTGACGACAAGACCAGGCAGCTGCTACCGTCATGAGGTGCAGGACATTCCGTTGTTTTAGATGTCGAGTATAGTCCCCATCTTTTCTGGCCGAGTACGAGCCATTTTGATTGTGTCTGACACCTGCTGGTGTGTGGTTTTGTGAGTTCTATTGTGTGAAAACAAAATATTGTTTAAAAATGATTTCATTGAAATGTGTTGTTTCCAGGTACAAAGCTTCTCTGGAGGTAGGACCTGTTTTGTAGGCCTGTTCCTGCCACCCAGCAGCCATGGACCCCTTCCCAGAGTACTCTCAATTCCTGATCCGGATCCTGGAGGAGCTGGACACCAAGCACAACACCATGTCCTACCAGGACCTGTGTAAGTCCCTGTGCGCCCGCTTTGACCTGGTGCACCTGGCCAAGCTCCGCAGCCTGCTCTTCTACACGGCCTGTCTGGATCCTGCGTTCCCAGCCACACTCTTCAAGGACAAGATGCGCTGCTCTGTAGAGGACCCGCAATCCAAGAAGCTCATGGTGGCTGCAGATATCGTCACCATGTTCAACTTGATCCAAATGAATGGAGGCATAGCAAAGGACAATCTCCCTGTAGTGCACAGGCCCAAGTTCCACAAGAACAAGTCGGTAGAGGTGTGCAGCTCTGACAATGATGCGTATAAGTATCAGGACTGTGTCAGAGGGGCTGGTTACCAGCACATGGATCCCCCCAGGGATGGACACCACCACCATCATCACCATAGTTCCCCTCAGCCGCACCCTGTGGATCAGACTGCCTCTCCTTGCCCTAAGCGATCGGAGTGCAATAACTGCCAGCCGTTTATTCCCACCTCAGACCCCAACTTCCTTCTTGGGGTCAGCAAGGACCTGAAATGTAGAGCAGCCTCTCTGGACAAACTTCACCATTTGCCCCAGTATCCCAGCAGCAGTCCGCCCTCTCCACCATGCGAAATGCAGAGGACCTACTTTCCCATGGACATGGACAGCGAGTCCACCACCGACCAGGAGTCTTTGCAGCACATTCACCATCCAGAGCCTGTCACTGTTCACTCCTGCATCCAGAAGAGGAATATCTTTAAACAGGACTTCCACAACTTCATGACCTTCTCACCAAAGGTTTGATTTTGTAGGATCTTGTTGAAAGACCTCAGAGAGAGAGAGAGGGCTATAGAGTCCTCATATAAAGTATACAAGTCAGTTTTTCATATCTTCAGTTAGTCTTTTAGTGTATTCAAATGACAAATAAAGTAAAGAGATATATTCTCATGTGCAGCTACACATAATTTTTAAAATTACATGAATTAACATTTCTGCTTAGTATGTGACTTAACTCAATAAACATTGATTAGTTTGAACTGACAGCACTGTTAGCACTGTTTGTTCCACCTGGAATTAGATTCATAGAAATATCTTGAGTGCAGTGTTGTAGTATGAACTGGTTTTATATGTAATTAATCTCGGCTATAAAATCATCTGTTACTAAAAACATCAATGTTAACAATACGAGACCTTCAGTTGACAGATACTGTAAGACGTTTTGATGAACCGTTTTCAGATATATACACTGATATACAATTTAGGTGAAGCAGTGGAGTGGAGCTGTGATTTGTGTAGTGTTTGGAGACTCGCAGGGTTCACACAAGACGCGAAAGCGCCGCGCAGCGCCAAGAAAAGCTGTGCGCCTCCTTTCCGCCCCCATGTTACTCAATTGTACTGTTCACATCGGCTGCGATGCGCCGCGCAGCGCAGAAGGCGCAGCGCCATTCTCCCTCGCGCAGTCGCCTGGCTGTTCACACGGGACATGCATTTCTCTGCGCCGGTCAGCCCGCAAATCTGCTTTCTCCGCTGGTTGTTGTATGCTCCATTCAATGTAGGGGTTTGGGGGTAAATGCTGTTGGTCTTCATAGCCCCCCCTCTCTTTCTCTCTCTGTCTGTCTGCTTGTGTGCTTGTAGTGGATAGGCAGATGGGGAAATTTCATCATGTGGGGGAAAGAATCGGGAAATTGAAACTCCAGGAGGGAATCCAAAGTATGCGATGCATATTTGATCATTTATATCATATATAACAGGTCATTTACATCGTTTAAAATAATTTTTCAGTGTGAAACCTATGGTTTCGGCATCAGGTCTATTTTTTCCACCCGTCGCGAGCGTATAGCGCCAGAAAACACACTGAAAAATTATTTTAAATGATATAAATGACGCATTATATATGATATAAATGATCAAATATGCATCCCATACTTTGGATTTCCCTGCTGTTGTCCTGGAGTTTCAATTTCCCAGATTTTTCCCCTCACATTATTAAATTTCCCCATCTGCGCATCCACTACAAGCACACAAGCAGACAGAGAGGGGTGGGGGGGCTATGAAGACCATCATCATTTACCCCCGAACCCCTACATTGAACGGGTTACATACAACAACAAGCGGAGAAAGCAGAATCGCGGGCTGACCGGCGCGGCTCTGGAGCTGCATGCTGCTGTTCAGCCCCCCTTCAGTGGCTCCCTGTACAACACTGTTGGCGTTCACTGAACACGTTCATATTTTTCGTGAACAGTGAACTGAATGAATCAGTTTTCATTTGATGAACGTGAACCTAAATGACGTTCACTCCAGCGAGAGTAAACGTCTCCCAGACAGCGCACACGCTTGTACCAAGCTGGAGTTTCTGTGTCCTCTTCCACTCTGCTCTCACTTTATCTATTAAACACTCATCACTAGTTATCAGGACCTGATCAGTACATGAAGTAAGTTAGTGTTTGTTGGATTTCAGAGTTTATGAGGCTGCATTTAAACATCATGAAAAATGACTGATCCACATTTTGTGCTCAGTACAAAAAGAGTCCTGACACTCAGTCAGGACTCAGTGTTAAAATGAGCGGAGCGACACGCAGACATGATCCGACCACATCGATTCATAACCAAATGATCACATGATCGGAAGCTTGTCACCTAAATCATCCCAATAAAAAATGGAACAAAAGAAAGTGAACTAGTTCAGTTTCGGAACCGTGAACTTAGTTCAAAATCTTTATTAAATGAACAATGTCTTAGTTCATTTTCATCTGCATTACCTGAACTTTGAACTAGTTTATTTTAAGTGTGAATTGGCACAACACTGAGTATAACTATATATAAAACTTTATAAGCTGTGCTTTATTTAATATTTTTTGTGGCTCCAGAAGAATTTTATTTGGTGGAAGAGGGGGCAAAATGGCTCTTTTGATAGTAAAGGTTGCCGACCCCTGCTCTAGTTGATTTAAATGAGTAGTGTCACAGTAAGTATTCCAAAAAAACTTTCAGCAAGATTAACTTAAAGTTTTTAATGATGAATGCTCAATGGCACAGTTCTACATTTCTATTGTCATAGTTGTTCAGTGTGGAGCTGATTTTCTACTTCATATGCATAGTTGTAGTTGTATGTGTTGTCTAGGTTAATTTATAACAATGCATCAGTATCACTTTGTAAGTACAATTCCTCTTTGATTCGTAACCAACACCTTCCCCTAACCTGCACTTTATCCTATTTACTCAGTGCTATATTTTTTTCTTCATTGACAGTTTTGACAGTCTATCAGTCATTTCTTTATTTTTCTGTTCATTTAATTAACCCACCCATTTATTATTTTAAAAAAAACTGGAGGGCTTCATAGTTTTGTTAAAATCTGTAATTCTAAATCTTGGTAATTTTGTAGGTAATTTGTTGTATTAACCCTGTGTGGATTCCTGTTGTAGGTCATCACCACTGAGAGCAAACAGGGCAGTAAGGCTGCTGATGGCTACCACAGGAGGGAGCTGCACAAGCCTGCCACTTTCTTCAACCACAGCTTTGAACTGCCTTACAGCAACCCCTATTTCGAGCCCACACTCAACTCCCCTCTCCAGGACCGACAGAGGGTGAAGCACGAGAGCCTGGACGACCTACAGGCGTCCACGTACTTTGGTCCAACCATGAACTCTGAGTTCGTCAGCAGCAGGAAGCACAGTAACAAAGCAGGAAAGCAGCCGGCGTGGCCAGTGAAGAGCCTTAGTCTCAATACAGAAGAGGGGCCTCCAGACTTTGAGAGGTCGTTTCTGAACAGCAAACCAATCAAAGACAACCACCATCGCACTATCAGCATCATCGGCACAGACAATGAGCAACATTTTCAGACCCTGAAGGTAAATGTGGTATCTTCCCCTTCTGCTTTTGCAAAGAAAATAAATGGAATAAAAAACAAAGATGTAACACTGATAGCAAGCGGGCCAGTGGGTATGGACAAAAGAGAGGCAACCAAAAGATTTAGGAACAAAAATATGAATAGTCCATCCTTTCAGGGAGGGGACAGCTCCTCTAGTATTGGGACTCAAACTGAGCAAGCTGAGCAGAAGAAGGTGAAGGAACACCCAGTTAAATACAGCGACAGAGAGAGACGAGCCTTCAAACACTCTGATGAGGACTCTGAGATCGTTAGTGACGACATAAGTGACATTTTTCGTTTTCTGGATGACATGAGTGTTTGTGACTCTCTGGGAGTTATACAGTCTTCATGCTACAACAGCACTGGGTCTCTTTCTCAGGTAACACTGAAGTCGGAAGGTGACAGCTCCCCTGAGCGCAACACGGTCAAACTAGCCAAGTCCAAGCTGGATCGCCTCTTCAATTCACTGGAAAACACAGACGATGAACTTAAGTCGAGTGTGTGCAAATTGGTGATGAGGATTGGTGAGATTGAGAAGAAGCTGGAGTCTCTGTCGGGGGTCCGCAGTGAGATCTCCCAGGTCCTCTCCAAGCTCAACAAGCTGGACGAGAAGATCCAGGAGCCCGAGGCTAATGGAAGGCACAGGGAGACGGTGTCTGCATCTGGGTGTAATGCCATCCCTGACAAGTCTCACCTATGCACACAACAACATCTCGACGCCACTCTCTCACCTCGCACTTTCCAGTGCCACACCACCGGCCACAATATCAAAGTGGACAATGGCCCCCTGGGGGAGTGGTGCTGCTCGGATGGGAGTAACAGTGGCAGCCTCAGGGTGAAAGCTCTGAAGAAGAGTATGCTCACCAGGAGGTCATCCCGCTCACTCAATGAGGAGAACAGTGCCACTGAGTCAAAGGTTGCCAGCATCACTAACTCTCCACGGGACTGGAGGACAGTGTCCTATTCCTGCCACCCTGGAGACGAGAGCAAGGACAAAGATAGAGATGGCAAGGACAGACACCGGAAAGCCAAAGAGGTACAGACACTTTTTTTTAAATACACAAACATCAAGATAACTGTTTTATGTTTGTACTCAAGGGAAAGTTTTAATTTTAAAAATGTCACTTTTAAGTGCTTTTTAATGTGTATTTGAGTCTGGTGGTGGTGGATACCTATGCAGAAACACCTAAATATCTCACACTGGTATAGTTTGTTTAAGGGTTGCCTTGGTCTGAAAATATGGGATGCAGTGAGCTGTTTAGATTAAGCACACATCTTTACATTGACCCCAGCCTCAGAGGCGAAAAGACTTACAATAAGTCGATTTAGTTTATTTATCATGGCATTGTCGCACTTATGGTCAGGAATAATTTGTTGGTTTGTACAAACCCCTTTTTGATTGACTGCTTGAGACAGTACAAAGCAGGTTTTGTAACTCAAAGAGGGATCAGTGACACCTATCTCTGGCAAAGTTTCATAATGATAGGAACGATTTGCACACAACATAAAACATCTCTAACTCAGTGTTTTGATCTGTTGCTTCATTTTAGAACAGGGTGAAGTGCTCTTTGCACTGCTGTTGCTCTCTTTCTCTCTCTATCTCTCACACACACACAAACACACTGACCCACTTGTTATAGTCAGACTGGTTATTGGAAGCACTGGGAGAAATCTTGTCCACATCGTTGGCCTGCTAAAACTTCCATAACATTTTTACCAACGGCAGACTGACCTCATCTTAACAATTAACAAAAGGATGAGAAGCGGCACCAGATACGATTCAAGTGTCTCCTAGTTTTAGAGTGACGCTTTTGTCATTTTCTCATCCAGTGCCAGCGCTTGCATCCATCTGAGCACCCAAGGGCATATTGGTCTTAAAATGAGGTGTGCTCATGAGCATTATTGGTGGATCGCTTTCTTGAAACAGTGGAAGGTGAATAACCAACAAAAACCTTGTCTGAGGTCAGTGGTGCAGTATTTTACTGTTATTTTAAGGCTCATTATCAAGACAGAAATATGCACCTGCAGATGGGTGCAAAGCACCTGTACACTCTTTTGTTACACATACAGATGTATTATATTCCTGTTTGTGCACAGCTTCCATGTCAAAAAAATATATTGATTGAGTAAAAAATCGAAATGAGTGAGATTAGATTTAGTCTCTACCCTCCCTCTCTCCACGTCTCCTGCACAGGGGTGAGCACTTTAACAATAAACACCAGCACTGATCACAAGTTATTAGGACACGAACAGGACACATGTTTATACCTGCTACCAGTGTTTCCCCTAGGTTTACAGCTTTGGGGGGGGCACGTGTCTGTGTGTGGGCGCACGTGTCTGTGTGTGCGCGCACGTGTCTGTGTGTGCGCGCACGTGTCTGTGTGTGCGCGCACGTGTCTGTGTGTGCGCATCGGGATGGAACTCCGCCGTGCGCGATACAGAGAGCAGAGGAGAAATCTAAACGCGCGACCATGTAGAGACAGAAATGACATGCCATCGTGTAAATAAGATAAATAACATAAGGCCATTTAGTTTGTTTAATAAAAGAGCAAGCTATAGAGCTGTTTTATAGGAAAGGTAACCTTAAAACCATGTTAAAGCCCTATGAGACAAATTGTGATTTGTGAATATGGGCTATACAAAAAATTTGATTGATTGATTAAATGACTTATGTTGAGATCTGGCGTATATTAAAAAAAAATAAAAAATTAACTTGACCTTCCAGAGGGGGCGGGGGGTGCCGTTGGGGGGGCGGGGCGCCCCCCTAATATAATGGTAGGGGAAACACTGTGCTACACAACACTAGACGTGAAGCACACAGACAGGACATCAGGATTAAAGTAACCAGAACAATCCAGAATCATGATCCGACACAATCGATTGATGACTAAATACATTTGGTTATCAGTTCCTGTGCTAAGAGGAACAGAGACATCAGACACACAAACACACACTCTTGCAGAAAGAAGTTCTTCCCGCAGATTATGATGCAACCCGGTGATTTAACTTCATCGTTGCAGAAGAAGCGACGCCCCGTTAATACAGAAACATAAATATGAATTCAGCAGGTTTTTATAGAGATGATGAGGATGAAAGGGGTAAATTTCATTTTAGATTAGATTCAACTTTATTGTCATTGCACAGAGTACAAGTACTGAGACAACGAAATGCAGTTTAGCATCTAACCAGAAGTGCAAAAAAGCAGTAAAAGTGCAGAGTATGTGCATATGTAAAGTGGAATATGTAAATAAATAAGATATGTACAGTAAGAAATAGATATGGAATATGAACAGTATTGATACAAGACTAGCAGCAATAGAAGTAGGTAGTGTAGATATGATAAGTATATATAAAGTGCAGGTGTAAGTATAAGTGGTGGTAGTAAGTGAAATGAAAATGAAAAAAATGAAGTGAATGAGGCAGTAGTAATATTATATACAGAGTAAGTTAAAAGGTATGGTATGATATAAGTATGATGAATACACTAAATAAATAACAGTCTAGTGCAAATGTTCAGTGGCTGGAGGAGGATGTGTGGCAGTCCAAGCCAGGGTGGAGGGGGGAAGTACAGTCACTGGAGGAGTTGTGTGGGGGGGGCTATCACCGTGGTGCAGAGTTCAGCAGGATGACAGCCGCAGGGAAGAAGCTGTTCCTGAACCTGCTGGTCCGGGAACGGAGGACCCTGTAGCGCCTCCCAGAGGGGAGGAGGGCAAACAGTCTGTGGCTGGGGTGTGAGCTGTCCTTGATGATGCTGCGCGCCCTCCGCAGACATCTCTTGCTCTGGACAGCCTCAATGGTGGGGAGTGAGGAACCGGTGATGCGTTGGGCAGTTTTCACCACCCTCTGCAGTGTTTTCCGGTCCGCAACAGAGCAGCTGCCATACCACACTGAGATGCAGTTGGTGAGGATGCTCTCGATGGTGCAGCGGTTGAAATTTACCAGCATCTGAGGAGACAGATTGGCCTTCTTCAGTCTCCTCAGGAAGAAGAGACGCTGGTGTGCCTTCTTGACCAGGGTTGAGGTGTTGAGGGTCCAAGAGAGGTCCTCAGAGATGTGGACACCCAGGAACTTGAAGCTGGCGACATGCTCAACCTCTGTCCCGTTGATATGGATGGGGGTGTGTGTGCCACCTTTCTTCCTGAAGTCCACAATGAGCTCTTTGGTCTTCTTGGTGTTGAGAGCCAGGTTGTTGTCGGCGCACCACTCCGCCAGGTGCTGGACCTCTTCTCTGTAGGCCGACTCATCGTTGTCGCTGATGAGGCCAATCACCGTTGTGTCGTCTGCAAACTTGATAATGGTATTAGAACCATGTACAGGTGTGCAATCGTAGGTGAAGAGGGAGGAGAGGAGAGAACTCAGCACACAGCCCTGTGGCACGCCGGTGTTCAGGATGAGGGTTGAGGAGGTGTGGTTCTCTAACCTAACAGACTGGGGTCTGTTGGATAGGAAGTCCAGTATCCAGTTGCAGAGGGAAGTGTTGATACCTAGGTCACTGAGTTTCGTGATCAGTTTGGAGAGGATGATGGTGTTGAAAGCTGAACTGAAGCCTATGAACAGCATTCTCACAAAGGTGTTGTTATTGTCCAGGTGAGAAAGTGCGGAGTGTAGTGCCGTGGAGATGGCATAGTCCGTACTCCTATTCTGGCGGTAGGAGAATTGGAAGGGGTCCAGTGTGGGTGGTAAACAGGTTTTGAGGTGAGCCAGGACCATCCTCTCGAAGCACTTCATAATGGTGGGGGTGAGTGCAACAGGGCGGAAGTCGTTAAGGCTCGCTGCAGTGGAGTGTTTTGGCACCAGCACGATGGAGGTGGTTTTAAAGCACGTGGGGACAGCTGCTTGGGCCAGTGACAGGTTGAATATGTCAGTCAAGACCTCAGCTAGCTGCCCAGCACAGGCCCTGAGCACGCGTCCGGGGATGCCATCAGGGCCAGCAGCCTTACGTGCATTGATCCTGCTCAGTGCAGAACACACGTCGGTGGAGGAGAGTGTGAGGGGCTGGTGGTCTGTAGTGAGCACAGCCTTGATGGCCGCCTCCTGGTTGTCCCTGTCAAAGTGAGCATAAAAGCTGTTAAGCTCGTCAGGAAAGGAGGCATCGCTGTTTTGGGGGGTGGTGTTGGTGGGTTTGTAGTCCGTTATGGCCTGGATGCCTTGCCACATGCGTCTGGGGTCGGAATTGTTCTTGAAGTGCTCCTCAATCCTTAGCGTGTGGCAGTGCTCGGCCTTTTTGATGCCCCTCTTCAGGTCAGCCCTGGATGAACTGTAGGCCTGAGCATCACCTGATCTGAAAGTGGTGTCTCGTGCCTTCAGCAGTAGGCGGACCTCTCTGTTCATCCATGGCTTCTGGTTAGGGAATGTAGTGATTCGTTTGAGGGTGGTGACACTGTTGATGTTGGTGTTGATGAAGTCCAGAACGGAAGAGGCATAGGAGTCGATGTCCGTGTGGGAGTCCAGTGTGGCCTGAATGGCAAACACCCTCCAGTCCGTGTGTTCGAACCGGGGCTGTAGTGCAGAGTCTGCCCCCTCTGGCCACACTTTAACTGTCCTCACTGTGGGTTTCACACGTTTGATGAGTGGTGTGTACTTGGGGAGTAGGCACAAAGAGAGGTGGTCAGACTGTCCTAGGTGGGGGAGGGGGATGGCTTTGTATCCACCAGCCATGCTGGTGTAAACAGTGTCCAAAGTCTTGACTCCTCTCGTGGCGCAGGAGACATGTTGGTGGAATTTGGGGAGTACAGTCTTCAGGCTGGAGTGGTTGAAGTCACCCACAACAATAAAGGCTGCCTCCGGGTGTGAAGTCTGTCGTTTGCTAATGGCAGCATGCAGTTCTTTCATTGCCAGTTTAGCATTAGCATTATCAGGGGGGATATAAGCTGCAGTCACAACAGCTTTGTTCACATAGATGCACAGACCCCCACCTCTGGTCTTACCGGAGTCATCAGCTGTTCTACCCGCCCGGAAGAGGTAGTGCCCCGTTAGCTCGATGGCGCTATCGGGAACGCTGCTGTTGAGCCATGTTTCTGTGAAAATCATGATGTTGCAGTCCATAATCCATTTATGTGTGGTGATCCGCAGCCGCAGCTCATCCATTTTGTTCGCCAGAGACCGAACATTGGCGAGGAAAAGGCTAGGTAGAGATAGCCGGTGAGGCGTTAGCTTCAGCTTAGCCCTTAGCCCACCTCTCTTCCCCCGTCTTTGTTTACGGTCTCGACGCCGCCTGTGAGCACTTCCGGTCGGCGGAGCCGGGTTAGTAGCCTCCGTAGTCTTGGCGATCTCAGGAATGAGCCTGAGACCATAGATAAAGTGGATAGTATTACAAGATCCAATGTCCAAAAGATCCTGTTGGCTGTAGAAAGTGTTCGCAAGACTGTTCTGAGTGAACAGACTTGAAACAAGTAGGCAGATAGTAACTATTTAGCAAAATCTGGGGAGACGCTGAGCCTCGCGTTGTGCACGCGCCGCCATTGACCAAATGGTTATTTTAAACATTTGGTCAATGCATTAGTAAATTAAATTATTGGGGTCTATCTACTATTTTTATTTAAATAAATGGAGTTTTAATATACTATGCATTCGGATTAAAAGGGGTGTGTTTACATTTTGTAGGACAGCCGGGCTAAATTGGTTCGCAGAGTACCAACAAATTTAGATAAGAACATATTGATGAATCCCAGATTCCTGAGTCCAACGTTCGTAGGCATGGTTTAAGCACAGATCTGTGCATACGCACTGTTTGTGAATGAGGCCCAATGTGCTCATTTACTAATATGTGCCCAGAAATGTTCTTACTCTCCGCAGAAAATAAGTGCATGCGCAAAATCTGTTTTGCGCATGCAACAAATTTGTTTGTGAATCAGAATCATTCTAAATTGACAGGCGCGTATCTGCTCTCTGCAATTGGCATACCGCCACGCCTCTATTTCTCCATAGAAGGACTTCCGTTTTTCATGAAGACAGCGATGTGCTGAACAGTTAAAGTTATGAGAGACGGCCCAAAAGGTAAAATACACGAAAAAAAACTGCAGAAATTTAAGGTGTCGGAGGTGGAAGACACAAAATACACAGTTTTCTGTACCGTGTCCTCCAGAGTGACGATGTTTAAAAAAATAAAAATAAAAATAAATCCTGGGCTGTAATAACTGAAGCACTGAAAGCTGTTTCCTGCACAGAGCTGAGCACTAGAGCTGTGGACATTTCTCTTAGATGCATCGCGACGTGGACGTGGACTCCGCTGAATAATTATAACACTGCTGCTTCAGGATCATTAAAGGTCCGGTCTGTGTCTGTCCGAGTCTGTTTCTTCATCACTCCCCCTCTGACCTGCGCTCACTTTACACTTTAACAAAAAACACCATCACTGATCACAAGTTATTAGGACATGTACAGTACTGACGTTTACTTTGTGTTTGTTTGATTCTCTAGAGTTTATGAGACATGTTTAAACCTGCTACACAACACGAGACGCGCACAGTCACGACATCGGGGTTAAAGTGACGGAACGATCTTGAGTCATGATCCGACATCATCGATTAATAACTAAATAAATGTGATTATCAGTTCGTCTGAAGAGGAACACAGAGACGAATACACACACACACACAAACTCCTGCAGAAAGAAGTTCCTCCCGCAGACGTAACGCTGTGTTTTAACTTCATTGTTGCAGAAGAAGCGACGCCCTGTTTATCCAGAAACATAAATATGAATTCAGCAGGTTTTTATAGAGATTGGTGTCAATTTCAAAGTTATTTAAAACATTTGGTCAATTCATTAGTAAATTTAATTATTGCTCTCTTTCTACTATTTTTATTTAAATAGATGGAGTTTTAATATACTATGCATTTAGTTTAAAGGGTGTGTGTTTACATTTTCTAGGACAGCCGGGCCTTCATCATTTGTGCGTACGCATGGTCTGAGAAAGTACGAACAAACTAAAGCTCATTACAGAGGCTACATCATGTGATTCAGTGAAACGCTTCATCTCTCATCCAGGAGGCTTCTTCAGTTCAGTTCCACAGGTCTTGTTAGTAAAGAACAGATTCATATCTCCTGGCCCCGAGTTATTTATCTCGTTCCCACGCGTTATTATAACGTGGTCACGTATATGCGAAATATGCGGCTCTGCTGCCAATCAAACCTGTCAATGTCTGTAATTACTCATATGCAGTAAACAGCGCTACTTTTATGTGCATGCACACTCGTATCTAGAGTGGGAAAGCCGGGGTTTGAACTACATCCTGGACGCAGCGATCGAAGTAGCCCTACCTAGAGCTCCTCACTGTAGGGTTCACACCATTCTTTCGTCCAAGGGAATTCACAATGATAACAATCATGGCAGCGTACATTCCCCCACAAGCTAAAGGAACTAACAGCTAAAATCTCACCCAGAAGGTGTGATCATCGTAGCAATGGATTTCAATCATACAGATCTCAAACTGGTCAAATACCCAAACTTAATAAAAGTGGGAATTTCCAAACCAGACAAAATAACAATAGCAATCATATAGAATTAAGCGATGCATTAGCTCATGGCATCCTGCTAACAGCTGTGTTCCTTTTTTTCACTCCTTCCGAAACAAATGCACATGCTGGACAGACCAAGGTTTTTACAGCAGGAGACGCTTTTGTCCACTTAAAACTACGGTCAAATTTGCTGACATTTCATATGATGAATATCAGGGTTACACTGGACGAGAGTTAAACCTTCATCAAACCCATTTTGGGGAGACATTTGATTTTTTTCTGTTTAAAGAATCGATCCCCAGTTACTTCAATTGTACTGCAACACTGTTTACCCCTGAAACTCCAAAAGCGTTTTGTTTTCAAACGCTTCACCCACCACCCCATTTGCATAGTGGTGAGTAGATAATGAGTGAATTTTCCTTTTGGGGTGAACTAACAATAAGCTGACAAGATGAATGGTTCTCAAGATATGCAAGCCAAAGACAGAAAGAGAGATTTCTGGAATTAGATATATTGTGTAAGGGCTAATAATACGTTTTTCTCAGCTGTCTGTCAGTAGCTGGAGGTAGATATTAGCCAGGTGGGGTCGTGATCTCAGTAGTGAAAAGTGCTGACATTTTCATAAAGGTTTATGACATCTGTAGTTTCTCCATGGAAAATAAGCATTACCTGCACGTCATGAATGATGCAAGTGATATTGAAGAATTTTCTCTTGGTGGCCCAGAGGACACCAGACTCTCCAGTCGGCTATTTCACCTGTTTAACACATATAACCCATATCCCTTCCAAACTTCAAAGCCAAGTGCCATCACATGCTTGGAGTGGTATAGTAAGGTTCTGAACCTAACAAACAGACATATACATTAGAGAGAGAAGATACAATAGAAAAGTCATTGAATTCGAGAACAATTCATTCAAACAAAGTATAATACTAGCAGAGGTCAACTGAAGGACAGATAATAAACAAAACCCAAGACAAACAGACTTTAAAGTAAGAAAAATACATAATTATTAACAATAGTAATAGCAGTAATACTTTTATAATAATACCAAAGGAACATGACAAGGGAGTGCATTGTTAGCTTGACTTAAGGTTCTGAAAGTATTTCAGGAACGGTCTCCACACCCATTGGAACTTATTATCGGAGCTACAAACTGAGTAGCGTTTCTTTTCAAGTTGAAGACATGGCATGATGTCACTCACCCAGTGAGCATGAGTGGGTGGGCCAGCGTCCCTCCACCTAAGAAGTATTGCCCGCCTGGCCAGCAGGGACAATGTGCAAGCCTTGGTTGGAGTCAGACGTGTGTCGACCTCTCCGTGGTACAGAAAAGTGTGACCTGAGGGTTAGGGTCGACATTGAGCTCAAGGATAAGGGACAGAGTTTGAAAAATCTCCCTTCAATATTTTCCTAGACTAGGACAAGTCCAGAACAAGGGAGTCTCACCTGTTTTACATCTTTCACTGTAGTGGTTCACATCAGGGTAGAAACAAGACAATTTGGCTTTGGACATGTGGGCCCTGTGCACCACCTTAAACTGTAGTAGACAGGGGAGACTTCCGGTGCTTTTATTAACTCTTTTTTCTCTACTGTCCCTGGGATCAATAGCCACCACTTGATTGTTGGGGGTGACTTTAATTGTGTTCTCTGCCCCAGTCTTGATCGGCCTTCTACCAGACATGCACCACTGTCTAAAATGGCCACAGCTATTAGTACCTTTATTGAGCAGTATGGAATGGTTGACCCCTGGGGTTTACACTTCCCTACAGGAAAGGCTTTTTCTTTCTTTTCACCAGTTCACCATACAATTTCCAGGATTGATTATTTTATTCTAGATGCCCGGCTTATACCCTCTTCTAGCCCTCCCACTTACCATAGTATAGTTATATCTGACCACGCTCCCCTATCCTTTGAACTAGATTTCCCTGATCATCCTGCCCCATATAAACAGTGGCGCCTGAACCCTCTTCTACTCTCTGACAGCGCTTTTGTAAAATTCATCCAAACCCACATACAAATTTGTATTGAGACCAATGCATCACCGGAGGTATCTCATAGCACCATATGGGAAGCACTGAAAGCATACTTGCGAGGCCAAATTATTGGCTATGCCTCAAATACCAAAAAGGCGAGGATGGCCAAATTGAAAGAGCTTTCTGTCAAAATTTCACAGCTGGACAATCAGTATGCCTCGACGCCTACTCCAGAACTTTATCAAAAGCGGATTCACCTACAGACTGAGTTTGATCTAGCCTCCACCTCAGCAGCAGAGCAGCTGTTATTAAAGTCCCGACATTCGTTTTATGAGTTTGGCGACAAAGCAGGCCGACTTCTCGCTCACCAAGCCCGCGAAACTGCAGCCTCACGCCAGATAACTCAAATCAAGACCACCTCGGGTTCAGTGACCACAGACCACAAGGAGATTAATGATGCTTTTGTAGCATTTTATACAAACTTATACTCGTCTGAATATGATGATGAGGCTTCCGATTCAGAGTCGTTTTTTCGGAATTTGAATCTACCAACCCTTGAGGACTCTCAGAAAGATGCCCTCGATTCCCCCCTGACGCTGGAGGAGGTTTGTGATGCCATTAAATATATGCAATCTGGCAAATCCCCTGGACCAGACGGGTTCCCAGTGGAGTTCTTTAAGAAATTTGCAGAAGACCTATCCCCAATACTACTATTGTAAGTCCCTTGCTCTGCGGCTTGAAAATGCTCTTCCGAAGCTGGTGCTACCTGACCAAACCGGATTTATTTGAAGCAGACATTCCTATTCTAATATCCGTAGGCTGTTCGATATTATTTATACTACCACCAGTTCGGATGATCCTGAGCTTGTAATATCCTTAGATGCAGAGAAGGCGTTCGACCGGGTGGAGTGGGAATATTTATTTATGACCATGAGGAAATTTGGCTTTGGTGATGATTTTATCTCCTGGGTTAAATTGTTGTACGCCTCTCCCTTTGCCTCTGTCCATACTAATGACTCTCACTCAAAATATGTCCCACTACATAGAGGCACGAGACAGGGCTGTCCTACGAGTCCCCTGCTTTTTGCTTTGGCGATTGAACCGCTTGCGGCTTCTATTCGTCAATGCCAGGCAATTGAAGGGATAACTCGAGGGGACACAAGGTCTCGCTTTATGCCGATGATTTACTTTTGTACATTGCTAACCCAGTATATTCTTTGCCGCACGTCCTGTCTACCTTGGAACGATTTGGAAAGTTTTCAGGTTACAAACTGAAACTTTATCCCATAAACAAAGCAGCTCTCGATATCCCGGCCACAGCCTTCCCATTCAAGAGTGTCTTCCCATTTTAAATACCTTGGGGTGGTGGTGCCGCGGTCTTTTCACAAGTTATATAAACTAAACTTCACACCGTTATTGGATCGATGCAGGCAGGACATAAACCGCTGGCGCACATTACCCTTATCATTAGCTGCCCAGATTAACCTAATCAAGATGAATGTTCTTCCTAGGTTTCTGTTTTTGTATCAATGTATTCAGATTTTCATTCCTAAAAAACATTTTTTTACACTGGACCAAATACTATTAGCATTTATATGGGATGGCAAGGCCCCCCGTATTCGCAGAACTTTTTTACAAAGGCCGAAAAAGTTAGGAAGAATGTCAATGCCTAATTTTCTTCACTATTACTGGGCCTGCAATGTTCAAAAGGTCATAATGTGGGCTAATAGTGGTGCAGATGTGGAAGCTCCCGCTTGGGTTAAATTGGAATCTTTTAAATTGCAACTCCACTCCCTGGTCACAGCTCCTTTACCTCTTAACTCTGGTTCTTTCAAAAACCCTGTAGTTACCAATACTTTGAAGATCTGGGTACAATTTCGGAAGCATTTTGGCTTGCAGAGCGCATCAATACAGGTTCCTATTCTTGCAAATCATCTTTTCACCCCTTCCAAGTCAGATCTGGCCTTTCGGGCCTGGCATGGTAATGGGATTATACTTGTTAAGGATCTATATGTTAACAAGGTGTTTGCTTCATTTGATCAATTGTCAGGGAAGTATGCGTTGCCCCGTTCCCATTTTTTTCGATACCTACAGATTAGGCACTTTGTACAAAGGGGTTACCATCCTTTCCCTGCGCAACCCCCAAGCACGCCCTTCGATAGTCTCCTAGGATTTAATGCTGGTCTCAAGGGCGCCATCTCCTGGATTTATGGGGAAATTGATGCGATAAACCCACAGTCTCTAAATAACTTAAGGACACTTTGGGAACAAGACCTAGGCCTGTCATTTGCTGATGGTCAGTGGGCTTCAATCCTTGGCCGGGTTCATTCCTCCTCCCCCTGTGCCAGGCACGGTCTAATACAGTTTAAGATAGTTCATCGTCTCCATTTCACCAAGGAGAAATTAGCAAGAATATACCCTAATACTGATCCTACATGTGACCGATGTAAGCTAGCCACTGCAACCTGGCTACACATGTTTTGGCTGTGCTCGAGCCTCCAAACATAGTGGGAGAAAATCTTTGGATCGCTTAGTGACATCTATGGCATGACGATTGAACCTCAACCTGTAATTGCACTCTTTGGGGTGATGCCCGAAGGCACAGTATGGCCGGTTGGCATGCATGTTGTGATCGCCTTTACCATTCTGTTAGCTCGGCGCCTTATCCTCCTTAACTGGAAGAGGCCGGTGCCACCATCTCATACAAGATGGCTTAAAGAGATCATGTTCTATTTGAAGCTTGAAAAGATTAAATATACACTGAGGGGAGTTACAGATACATTTGAAAGGGTATGGAGGCCGTTTCTTGCATACTATGACAATTTAACCCAAATAACAGACTGGGAGGATTCATAATTCCTTTAGTATAGCACAGTGCTGATTTACTTAGTTTTATAAGGAGTGTACATTACACGTTTATTTATTCATTGTTTTTGTTTTGTGTGTTATTTACTCAATATTGTATACAGACGTTTATTTAAATATTTGGTGGTGTGTCTGTCAAAGGGATGCTCGGTTGGGTTGGGGGGAGGGCACATGGGAAGGAAGTTATGTAGGATGTATTTCAAATGTTGACTGTGAATTATCCATGTAAAATTCTAATAAACAGAAATTGAAAAAAAAAAAAAAACTGTCATAGACAGTGGCGGGCACAGAGGGCTGTTGAATTATATTACATATTAAAACGATAGGTATTGAATTTATGTTTGAAAATACCAAGAGAGCTCCTCTTTCCGATGTCAACCGTTTAGGTTCATTGGAAACGGAAAAGGCCTCAGGAGTACATAAGGAACAGTTAAAAGAAAAAGCTGTGGAGGATCTTAATGACCTGGCTGATACATAAAATAAAAGAACACCTCTGTAGAAAACAGCCAGGTTATTGTAGCTTTATAGAAAAGTTAAACGTTTAAAATCGATTCTTAAAGGTAGCCAGTGCAGCATCCTAAGCAATGGGTAAATGTGAGCGATTTCTTTGTTTTTAGGCATTTTGCCGCCTGAAAGTCCAAACAAAGGTTCATGTCTTTGTTACAAGACCACCTTGTTAACAAAAAGTTGTAAACATTCCAAAGGGGGGAGTCCGTTATCTTTAGAGTGGCCAATCGCCATTTTGGAAGCACGCTGACTCACACAGACACACACACACGTATACTCACATACACATCTTTGTTTAGTAAGTACACCGTTAGTAGTTTGTTTTTTTATACTTTATTACCTTCATAATAAATGTTTTTCTTTCACAAATGTTTTTTCATTAATGTTGCATAAGTGAATTTTGCCAACCTCTACACTGTCAAGAACTCTATATCCTTCAACTTAGCTAACTATCTATATGGTAATTTTGGTTATAGTTATTAATTTAATTGTTAGAGTTCCAAATTTGTAGTTGGTACTTTTATGAGACTTAATCAATTGGCTATCTTTTCCCTTCCTTTGAAGGGTGGTGCCCCGAGGTAACTTTAATCAATTAAATTTATTATTTAAAATAAATATTTTTAATATTAATATTCAATATTTTATTTTGATAACCAAATTTATTGAAAGCCGAAAGTCACACCATTTTATGGCATCACGTTTAATGCAGTATTGCACAACAACGGCATAATTTACACCATGTTTTCAGCCTAAATATCCGCTCGTATCCTCCTGCCTGGAGCGTACATACTACAAGCTTGCGCCTCTATGCTCTCGAACAAGGGGCCCAAGTGACAACATCAGTGATAATCAGCAGTATCAGCTATGTAGCTATGCAGCAATGCTACCGGAAGTAGCGATGCTAGCAGAACCAGCGATGCTGCCACACGAATGTGAACGCTGCTCAAGACAAAGGATAATAACATTTAGGCTAAATACATGGTGTAAATGACACCGATTGATTCGAAATTGAATGACACAATAATGGCAGTTTTGGGCCATTTCACTGTTGCTGGATGGTTTTCATTTTATTTTCTAGTGTTGTATGGAATTTTGCATATTCATAAAGACAGGATGTCATCATTTTTGTGCAATAGTAGGTAGACTGAATGTTGGCTAATTTTCAATAATCATAAAATATGATTATTAAAGTAATACAAATTATTTTATTAAAATAATTAATTAATTAATTAACAAATGATAAAGTTATCAATTACGAATACTGAGATAAGTAATGGAAACAATAAAATTATCAATTAAGAAATATAAAAGTTGTAATTCTACTTTTATCAAAGACGGGGCACCACCCTGGTATTAAGGGACCAACAATTAGTCGATAAAGATCAGTCTCATAATCTGAAAAGTTCAATTATAAATCTCAATGTTTGCTATTAAAGATTATATAATGAACAGTGAGGGTTTTAAGTTCGAGCACAGGCAGTCATAATCCAGCTATATTCACATACATATGTATAAAGAATCACAAAATACCGGTACTTTAATTACAAATGTGGTTTATTTAAGATAATGACATCAACGTCAATCAATGACTATTATCACAGCAAAAACCCACTATATCAAAGATCAAACACCACAAGCTTCCATCACAATCGTAAACATATATCTGTGTGTGTGTGTGTGTGTGTGTGTGTGTGTACGAAGAAAATGGCGATTGAAACCTTGTCAGTGGTATCGTATTACAAAGGCTAAAAATGGCGCACGAGATTGTGTCCCGTGTGGTGACCAAGGGGCAACTCCCCGGTCTGAGCGATGAGGCCAATACGGAAGTGCAAAAAGGTGCAGTTCACTGGGTGGCCACTTGAGGCTGGCTCCAAGAAGGAGCAAATTCCCATTGACTCCCATGTTAAAAAGCCCGACTTTGGAGCAGAATTAAACCTATTTACAGGATGGTTCAAAAAATGGTTTTAGTCTCAATCACTTAGTTCTTCCTTCATGACAACTCTGAGGGGGGTGAATTTTTTTCTAACTCACTCGTTTAAATTATATAGAGGTTTGATATTATGAATAATTATCACTTGATGGACAGGTGACGTCACCGTTAGCTCGCGACTCCAGCTCCTAGCCTGTTGGCTGCTCGCTTCACCTGAGCTAACAGGCTAACAGGCTAACCCCCTCACCGAACAGGACCCGGGTCTGTGGAGAGGTTTCACTCACACATCGGATGAATAATACGGTTTGATGTTCGGGTTGTTCTCCTGACGGAGAAGCTAAAGACGTCTGCGCTCCAGTTTCTGTGGTAAGTAAAGTTTATTTGATGTATGTGTTAGTAGTGATGAGCAGGTATCGGTGTCTCTGTACCTGGCTTGTTAGCTTAGCTTCACTAGCCTGCAGGCAAGATACCAGCAGGAATGGCGATGCTAACGGGACCGTACGGGAGTTATTGAACCGACATGAACCGAGACAGGAGACTGTGTGTGTTTAGAGAATAAGCTCCACCACGTAAGATATCTAATGTTATGTAAAGTTGTTTCACTCGCCAACCTATTTGACTTGACTCCGTTACACAGATTATTATTCTGCAGAAACAGATTTACTGTGATCAACTGAAACGTGAGTATTTAAAGTCACATCTGCATTTTAAGAGCAGCTGTTTAAAGTAGCATTACGTCTCCTAAAGCTCTTTATTCAGAGTATTGGTGTTGATGTGTTGTAACGTGTTAGTGAAAACTAAACTTGTCGGCTACATTCAGTTTTTACATCGTTAATCTTAGGCAGACTTTACTGAATTATTGTGTTAAATAAGTGGACATGCAGAATAATGTATTTTTTTGTCACATAAATAAATGATAGGAAGTGTAACTTTACTAGAATAGACAGTCACATAGAGAACCTGAGGCTGATGTCCACCACCTATTTCCTAAGCTGAAATGATTATGATCTGATGAACTTTGAAGTAATAAACTTTTATTTTTACTATGTAAAAGTCTGTTAAGGAGTTAACCTGGCACATGTATGACTTTACATATCTGTGTATTTGTGTTGAATGTTTCTCTAGGTGACTCAGACAGCCTGCACCTGTGGATGTCCAACATGAGACACAACTGGAATCCAACCAGACTGAACACTGAGTCATCACTTCAACACTGACTCCAGGTACAGACCTGTTTTCATAACTTACAAACAATCAAAGCAAAGTATTGCACATAATACATAATGCATTAAATTATAAATGCAATACTATTAATGTGGAAGAACTCCATACTGTACATTCATTGTCTTGGTAGTGCACTGTTTAATCCAAAACCATATTCAAATACATAGTTGAATATCCACAGAAAACAAGGATACAAACTTTGTTCATAAGTAACACTTCCTCTACAATAATGCCATACTTTTATGTTTCCTGTCATTTTATTAGGGACGGACAAGCCTGAAGGACACAGCTGTGCTGACCATGTTCTGTCTCTTATGGCAAAGAAGAAAAATAAAACACTGTTTTTTTATCTAAAGTGTATCAAATCAGAAAGTAAAAGATAAACATTGTTCTGATAAGTGCTCATTTTTTTAACCAACCATAATGAATATAGAAATTAACTCTATTATCCATGATACTTAGCAATGACTGCCAACTCTAAACAGTTGCAGGCCATCTTTAGTTAAGGGAGGAAAACATGAAGTGTTGTGCAGATGAAGCTGGTGCAGGTCGTCCACATGTTGACCAGCCTGAAGCTGCCGATCTCCACCATGTTGCTGCTGCCACAGTGGACGCTGAGGACATCAGGTGCTGCAGTGCTTCATCTAATGAAAAGAAGAAACTCACTATAAAAGGATGTTTTATGTTGTGTATGTTCCAGCAAAGACTGGTTCTTACAGTTCATTCTGTGTTCAGCAGGTGGAAGCACCACAGATTTCAGACAGAACCGATGTACTGGGCTCTGGGTTTGTACCCTCATGGTTAAATGCACATATTGTAAGTCACTTTGGATAAAAGCATCAGCTAAATGAAATGTAATGTACTGAAAGAAATAAAACATTGTACAAATAGATAAAATGTCTTTCTACCTCGTCTGTAATATTCAAGGTGATAATCTCCCACAGAGCTGTTGATAACAGTCCACATCAAGTCTCTCCACTTCTCTGAGTGAAAACATAATTATATAATAAATATGAGAAAAGTTTGAGTGGAGATTATAATCTTATCTAAACTGTCTAATTCACTGTAAATTCCATAACAGGCTAAATAAACAAGGTGGCAATAGTAATGGTGATTACACCAGCCTGTATCAGAACATTTGTGAAACATATAGTTACTATCACATGCAACTTACACATGTAGCGTATTGATATTAACTTATTAACTTATTAAAATGTAAATCAAGTCACAACCAAACACACGACTCTGTAGCAGTGTAGTTAATTTGCTTCAATCTGTTCATTACACGTTAAATAAACGGTCACTTTTATAACAATTACATATTAAAAACCACTTGAGGCATGTAAGCATATTATTATGATAATAGATAAAGCAATAGGTTTTGTTGTTGTGTAGTTTCAAGGTTACTTACCTCTAGTGAGTTCGTTGTAAAGATCGCGACCATCCTAAAGCAACAGCACCGCAGCGCTAGCCGGTTAGCAGCGCAGGTAGCATGTAGCCTAGCTCCTTAGCCTGAGCTAACCAGGTAACATTGAGCTCTACGGGCGTGGCTCAGCTGTCAGTCTTCACTCGCGCTCCTCCTCTTTGCTCATTTATTGGTTAGCCAGGAACTAGGAGGAGTCAGCACCGGCAAGATGGCGCCGGGTGAACGCCTACTACTAGCCTCATTCTCACTCTGCAGAAACCAACGGGTGACGTCACGGACCCTACGTCCATTATATATACAGTCTATGGTGGTGAAGCACAATAGCGCCGCAGTTGCGCACGTGTTGTCACGTCGCAGAATCTATGACGGCGCGTGCGGAGTGGTGCACGTGGTGTGAATCGAGGACAAAGGATACTTGAGTCTATCTCGTGGTTCAAAGCGCCGAACGGCGTCGAGATGCGACCGCAGTACCCAGGCCTCAGAATATATATATATATATATGTATCGTGAGGTGTGTGGTTACAGGTCGGCACGTATGTGCCGGTGGTTTTAGGAGAGAGAAGAAGTAGAGGAAAGAAACATGCAATAAAAGATCAGAGGAGATCTTACACACCGTCCGACACAATTCTACAGGATTTCACCACCCGGTACCCAAGTGGACGGACTAAGATCCGTCAACTGTGTACCGATCTTTTAATGGGTTAAAAGTCTCCGTAAAATTGGTCTAACGGTAACACAGTGCCCCGGCGTGGCCGGGAGGGCGGATGTGTCACGGCGCTCTGACACAGTGTGACAAGTGGAGACCTAACGGTCTCACAAAAAGATACACTCAAATAATAAACACGCTAATGATTAAACTAATCTCTGCCCAGACATCAGCCTCTTACTTGTTGATGTTCCACGGTCGAGTGATGCGCGGGCGGCGCGTTCCGGGAAGACAAGTGAAATGGGTTTTTCGTGGCCTCGTTGCTCCTCTGGCGGGAACAGGTTGCAGACCGGATGGGAAGAATTCGTCTCGTTTCCCGGGCGAATTAATCGTGCCTAAGCGAATAAATGTCTTGCTTTTCTGTAGCGAATACGACTTGCTCTTCTGCAGGGATGACAGCTAAAAAGCAGCTGTAGTTTCGGATCTGGAGAAAAAGTCTGGGAGATAAACTCGGCCTGCGAGTGTCGGACTTTTTCCGCGGCAGTTTCAAAATAAAAGTTCAGGTAAAAACAAAACGGGACTGTTTACAAAAATAAAGTCTTAAAGTCTTAAGTCAAAAATCAAAATACAAACGTTTGGTAAGTTGCTCCCTTTCGTGCCTGGATAATATAGACTAAACCTGGAGAGGTTGTAAGCTATCTTCAGTTCACTGGGAATGAGCAGAGGCTTCAGGGAGAGCTCACTATTTATTACCTGACGAGGTGTCCGGCCTCCCTCCCGGGGGGGCCTTTGGTTTTTTTGGCTCACAGCCAATGGAAGGTCCGAGTTTGACCTCGGCCGGCGGTCAGAAAAAATGTTATCCCCACCGCAGGCATTCGGGATGTCTCTGGTTTTGCCCGCCATAAAACTCCTACTCAGGCTTCTCAAATCCCATTCCGGCCGTGAGGCCGGAAATAACTCTAGTCAGGATCTCAGCCCGCGTAGGCCTCACTTATTCCTTTGTCTGAGGGTGAGGCCCAACATTATGTTGTGGCAGGAACGTTTGAGAGTGTAGTGGAAATTTATCTCGAGATGTGAAATAATGAGTTTCTCAGACCAGAGTTGTCTGAGTTTTAATTATTAGCTCTGCAGAGGGTTACACAGTCAGCAACAAGGCTTCAGAGTGCAACCACGAGTAGTTAAAGAGGAAGGTTTTTATACAACGTGATAAACAGGAAATTAGACAGAAAGCAGACAGGAAACATCTGCTGTCTGGCATCACTTGCTACAGAAAGAGGAATCAACCCTAGTACCCAGTTGCACAGATAAAGGTCAACAGGAGGTGAAATGACCAAGTAAGGGCATGAACTTTGAGGTTGCATTCACTAAGTGCACAGAAAACAGTCAAAACAGTAGTAAGACATTCATCACAGTAGTGAGACATGGATCAGTGGAATTTTCCATTACACGAGTTTACTTTTTTTTTTTTTAAATCCTAATTTACACAGTGTTTACGTGAAACATACATAGCTTATCCCTGGATACGCAACATAAATAAGCAATAGTGATGAGTTTGAAATGGTAATATAGAGAAATTAAACAAACATTTTGGACATCGTCTGAAATCATAAAGAAGGCTACAAGACATTTCCTCCTCCTCTGGTTACCCTAAGGCTGGTGGAGCCCATTTTGATGGCCAAGGCGGCCTATACCCCACAAATGACCAAATGATAGTTGTAGAAATGTCTGTCATGGCCTGGACATCCGGAAACAACCAAGGTTCTGAGACAAGTTGTCTTTGTAAGTTTTACGACAAAGCTTTCTCGAGAAAGGATCACTCCAAAAACATGTTTAGACAGTAGGTGTACATGCGATATGCATTAAGTTCATATCGAGCTGTACCCTAGATGGAAATGTCCGCTGTAGAACTAAACAGAGTGGTTATTAAGGGAATTTCCATTGCAGTTATTAGACAGATAAGGTTGAATTTTGTGAAAATTATCAATGAGGATCAGAGGAGGGTTTTGGGTATTAAGTGAGGACTGTTCATGAGTCAGGAATGGCCTGCTTTGGTAAACTACTGTATCACACTGCAGTCTCTCTAAAGACTCCACTGCACAGCCATCTAATTAACAAAGGCTGATGGCTGAGAGTGAAACTGAGAGTCACTTTAGACAAATGATACACATCAAACACACTCTCATGTCACATTCATTGACTGTGGAGATGGATGTTTCTCACTGTGGTCTGTATTGATGGCAGCTGCTTGAAAGAATTATGGGATTAATACAATCAATACTGAGTCTTTAGGAATGCTTTACTCTTCATTTTGTGTTTGTTGCTCAGACAGGGGAATTAAAATTCATGAGAGGGAGAGCACTATTAGACCAAACTACTCCCTGGAAATTGATTTAATCTGTGTTGGATAAGTAATGGTCTTGATATTCCAGAATGTAAGATCGTTAAAGGCTTGTCTTTGCAGTAAACTGTTCAATGAGATTTCATACTGTAAAAGAACAAATTAAATTGAGTGATATACAGTACTCAAACACACCCTATACAACTGTTGTTTATGATATGGTATTTATCAGCACACGGACAGATTGATAGAGATGCACAAATTGTGAACATTGTCTTATGTGTGCAAGATCTGATTTTATATCAGATTTTTTTTTATTTCACTGATTGAAATAATAAAGTTTGAAAGTTAAAATGTGTCCAGGATTTTGCAATGTTGCCAGACCTTGGCTTTGATACTATAAGAATCATTAACGCTTATTCTAGGATGGAACCATTTGATGTCAAAAATTGCTTCCCTTTTTTGTTTAGCTAATATCTCAGTCAGATTCAGATGAGGCCATGCACATACTTCTGGACTCTGAAGTAGCTATACAATGTGCTTGGTGTAGTTTGTCTACAACAACAAAAGTATTTGTTAGTACAAGTAATTGTTGCTTGTACATCCATTATGGGTGGGGGATAAAAATGACATAAAACTATGGAAGTAAATCAGTCTCATCAGATTTTGACATTTTAAAGCCTTGGAATTTCTAGCACTAAATTTGTTTACGTTGAAATTATGCATTCGTATGTTTTGCCATTGAATTTCAGTCTTAAAAATTTCAAATTATAATATTCAACTGCTAAAATTTTGTTGCAAAAATTCAGATGAAACATCCGGGATACCAGGAAAATAAATCGATAGTCTCACATCGAACCACCAGATATTCTGTGTTTTTTACCTTAATAATGATATTGGTTGTTGTATTTTTATTGTGACATACATTTTTCATGCAATAGTAAAATTAAATCACAATGCTGGAACAATTGTATTTAATTTCTTTGTTTATATGGCAGCATAGATTAGAAAAGCGCTATATAAATACAGACCATTAATGCTGTGGTTTAATACAGTATGCACTGGATTTTGGAATTGACTGAGTATAATTCTTCGCTTGCATAGCCAAGACTAACTGCAAAGCAAAAAGGGTTTAGTTTTCATGATGTGCAACAGATCCCCCCCCCCCCCTTTTTTTTCAGCTTTTTAGGTATGCATTTATTATCTTATAAAATAGTATATTATAGGTGTCAATGGTATTGGCCTTGCAAATTATTACTAGGTTAAAATGCAAAGAAAACAAATGCTGTGTCACAGCAATTTGTCATATTTTAATATGAAATATGTGTAGCAATGGCTGGGCTCTGACCTTCTCTTCCCACAAAGAAATATTAAGCTCAGCACAGCAGGGAAAGATCACGAAGACTTCCCCCAAACAGTAGCAGCGAAGATCACAACTTTCAAGTGAATAATGAACAACTGCATAGCAGTAAGCAGGGCTATGTATAGTATACTGCCATGATTAAAAGAGTGATTTTTGTTATGTTTTATTTTACATAAACTGTTTATTTTTACATTACTAAGGTTTAAAATATCCAATCAATATAATTCATATAGCTTTAAAAGCATACATTATTGTACAAATAGGGTTTTAAGTCTTGGTATTACCTTGGGCTGCACCTATCGAAAAAAAAAATTATCGGTTAATCTGACGATAATTTTACAAAAATTGGTTAATCTAACAAATAATTTTTCGATTAATCTAACAATTATTATTTATATTTTAATTTTAATTAAATTGATCAATAATAAATTTCCGCCAAAAAATTCTGGAACGTCATAATGCGTAATGATTCAGTGCCATATATTATGAAGTAGCCTGGTAGTTGTATCAATGTGTGTATGAAGTCCAAAAATAAGGAAAGTACAATTCAATAGTATTTCAACAATGTTTATTATAAATTTTCACATTGAACTGGAGGGTACTCTAATAATAAAATAATAATAAAATAAATGTTCTTTTCTCGTTTCAAGTAAAATAAGGTTTGCATTTAGGCCAGCCACACAAAAAGTTGCTGCTCTCAAATCTGCTCTAATCTGCTCAAATCTCACAGTAGGATTTTACTTTCTTAACAAAGCATTTTCATCAGGTGTCTAATGATATTAATGACTTAAGAACAAACACTCTTCTATGTAATATGTCAAGCTCATTGTGTTACAGTGGCTGAGAGTTGTGAAATTTAAAAACCCTCTTAATGCACAGGTATAAGCCCTGTTTGATGTACAATAAGTACCTCTTAAAATAAAGCCTAAATTAAAACAAGGTACCCAACTGAAACTCATTAGGTTATAAAAAGACAGGTGGAAACTTCCCTGATGAACTTTGTGTTCTCTCTCTCCATTTCCAGGCAGAGCGAGAGCGTCAATATGAGCTTCCCCAGGCCCACCTGACCCCCAACGCCCACCCGGCCCTGATCGAACAGGTTTTCTCTCCGCACCCCTTCACCCCCTCCATCAAGGCCCATGTGAAAGGCAGTCACCTCTACACTGACCTGAGGCTCACCAGCCTCTCAGATGCCAAGCGCGGGCAGCCGTCCTGGACCATCGAGGAGTATAAACGCAACTCAGGAGAGAAAGGGAAGCAGTTCACAGCCCTGGACGTGCAGGTACTGGACTTACAGCAGAATCACAAGAGGGCTGTAAGGGGATAAACTAAGCATAGCTGCTCTGTAAGGTAAATACCTTACTTTAAACACCAGTTACAGGTGACTGGTGTTTAAAGTAAAGTGTCAAAAGGAAGGTAACAATGTCTACAAAATGTGTTCATCTTGGATGATCATGCAGAAAGTCATACAGTTAAGGGTGTACTGAGTTCACAGTTGCTGAGGCCAGTTGTAGGAAATCACATGAGGAACAATGATTGCTTTGAATTATTGGTCAGAATTATTAATCTGTGTTTCAATTATTATTATGTAAGTGTTTAATTTTTTTTATTGTATTTTTTCATTTTTTCAAGGGTTTTCTGAAAGTCTAGACATTTTCTCACAAACTGAGGTATATAGGTTATGGGCGGCGCCAGGTCACTGTGCATGGTGAGGCTAAAGGTGAGCAGGTGGGGGGTGGGTGTTTTAAATAACTTACAGAAAGATTTTGATTACCTTCCAACCCCCACCCACCCCATTCTCTCTCTCTCTTTCTCTCTACACACACACACACTGAAGGGTTCAGGTCCTCTGATGCTCTGGCTGTCAATAATCATTTATAATGCATTAGGCCAGGCTAGTGGGGATTTGTGGGTCTGGTCTGGTTTGGGTGGTAGATTTTTTGTGGGTTGGGTGAGTGGGGGTCCTAAAAAATTTGACTTACAATCAGTAATTCACGAAAAGCTTAGGCATAATTCCCATGATCACTTTTGGGAAGCTCAAGCTCCTATAGCCTCTGATTAGTGCTGTCTATTGTAGAGTTGTCTTTTATTGAAACTGGTCCATATTTTATTTACCACTGTATCACCCATGCATGTTCTCACACACACCATCAACCCCATTCTAATATTGATTGTCATGTGTGACCTACAGGACTACTGGGGCTCTCCCATTACATGTATAAGTGTGTGATTTACGTGCGAGGGCAAGGGTGTGCTCACCTGTGTGTGCACGCACGTGTCAGTGTGTGTGTGTGCGTGCACGTGTCTGTGTGTGCGCATCGGGATGGAACTCCGCCGTGCACGATACAGAGAGCAGAGGAGAAATCTAAACGCGCGACCATGTAGAGACAGAAATGACATGCTGTCGTGTAAATAAGATAAATAACATAAGGCCATTTAGTTTGTTTAATAAAAGAGCAAGCTATAGACCTGTTTTATAGGAAAGGTAAACTTAAATGACTTATGTTGAGATCTGGCGCTATATTAAAAAAAAAAAAAAAAAAATTAACTTGACCTTCCAGGGGGGGCGGGGCGCCCCCCTAATATAATGGTAGGGGAAACACTGAATGTCAGCACTTAAAAAAACTATTCTTATAGTGTAGCATTTCTGTGTCTGACTTGCACTTCAACAACCAGACTTTTTTTTTTATAAAAGGGTGCATGTCATCACATAATGACATGCACCCTTCTCACAGAACTGTTAGTCCACAAGGAAGAAGGGAACCTTACCTTGAAAAGGAAGGATTCAGCACCAGCTCAGTGAAACCAAAAGACATGGAAATCAATTGCATCAGTACAACAACCACCTCAAGCAGCAATCCTACCATTTGCTGTTTTCCTGACCTTGACATTAGCTTTGTCTGTCTGTGTGGTAACTTAGTGCTCAATACGGTTTGCTTGGTGCGCAGATGCAAAGAGAGGCCCTAACAGGTGAAAGGCTCATTCAAATCAGGTAGCGCTAATTATTTAGTTGGTGTTTCAAAAGAAATCTAGTTTTAGGCTTTGCAGAATTTGGCAGAACAAATCTGTCTCTGGCTCAATGTCACTCCACTGCCAGTCTGCTTATTTTTCCAGAGCAAGAAACGTTTTTTTTAGAGCTAAAGTGCTGCAATAATGCATTTGTGCTTCAAATGTAAACATTATTCACTTCAACACTCAGTCAACTGGCACACAAAATGTTTAATATGTTATCCTCAGGGATAACAGGTCGGGCGTGCGACCGGGAGGAGGAAATGTGATCGGAACTGATGTTGCGACAGAACTAATGTTTTGACCACGGAATCTTTTGTAGTAATAAATGACACAAAAAGTACATAAATTAACTTTATTGTTATATTTGTAGCAACGTGATTGCACTATTTTTTGAAAAATCACAGTCTGATATAGCAAAGTAGTGACAAATGTCACAAAAAGTTGTTTGAAAAAAGTTTTTTATTTGCACATCAGAAATTACTGTGCATGTAATTTCAATACACAAGGTAAACTTGGCCCATTTTCTCATGATTTGGTTATGGTTGGGGCACGCGTGGGGCATGAAAAATATTCTTCCTCTAAGGTGGGGCATGACAGAAAAAGTTGGAGAACCACTGCCCTAGAGAGAGAAACACATCCATCAGTAGTCTGCAGTCACACTAATGAGTGAATTTTCATTTTTCGGTGAACTGTCCCTTTAAGGCGTCCTCTAACCAGAAGGTCTGCGGTGCGATCCCAGTCTTACCCATCTGCACGCGGAAGTGTCCTTAGGCAAGATACTGAACCCCAGACTGCCCCTCATAGAAAAAGGTGCTGCCCATAGACAGGACCGGCGTGTGCACTTCTGCCCCTCTATGCGAAAAAGTATTTTACTGCCCCTCTTTTTGCAACATATCAGCAACAACACACAAACGCCAATATGTTATACACATATAGTACTAGTGCCCTAAATCACTAGTGCAATCCAGTCCAACTCTAGTGTGCTCAAAGTGCCAACAGTATGAATGACCATATCTATATATTAGGGATGCACCGATATGGAAATTCTTGGCCGATACCGATATTTAAAACAACAATCTAGCCGATAGCCGATACCGATATTTGTTTATTACTTGAATAATATGAAAAACTGAAAAAGTGACAAGTGTAACTTCAGATGCCATGGATGGACATAGACACCTATTCAGCCAAACATTGAACAGTATCACCAGGCCTACACAAGACATCATCTCAACTGTAAACAGATGCTTGCAATGCAGCCTTACAAAACACTAGCATAAACCCTTAGGGAATGCCATATACATTCAAGTCAAGATGCAGTGCTACTACTACTAGCCTGCTGTGCAACACAACACAATAGGAGGCTCTGATTACAACAAATAAAATAAAAATATTTTTCGATGAAAACTGCCTGCCATACAACTACCTACTCAATGACAAAAATGCTACTTTCTGTACTGTAAATATTATATTTGTTAAATTAAATAACAGCCCAATAAAAATATTCCTCTGCGCCGGTCAGCCCGCGATTCTCCGCTTGTTGTTGTATGTAACCCGTTCAATGTCGGGTGTCGGGGGTAAATGACGTATTCTCCAAGCAAGCCTTTAGCCCCCCCCCCCCCCCTCTTTTTATCGATATGACTGCTTGTGTGGCTGTAGTGGATGGGCAGAGGGGGACATTTCATTATGGGAAAATTGGTAAAATTAAAACTCCAGGACAACAGAAGGGGAATACAAAGTATGGGATGCATATTTGATCATTTATATCATATAAAATATGTCATTTATGTAAGCTATTTTATTTAGTGACTTTATTGTTGAGGGTTGATGTGTAGTTCCTGTTGTAAGCGGGTTGTTTGCATAGACTGTATATTGGGACTCTTATTTTTGAAAGGGGGTTTTAGCGGAAAGGGGTCTGTGAAGAGGAAGGTTGTGAAATGTGACGGGGAATAAACGGGTGATGTCCCGAGTTCATGATTCAGTCTGTTTCCTGGCGCGATACGCTCGCTCGCACGCCGAAACCATCGGTGAAGGGCGCTGGCGCAGCGCGGCGCATCGCAGCCCATGTGAACCGCACAAACGTTTAACAGGGGGTTGGGGGGGCGCCTGGCTTTCCTTGGCGCGGCGCTTCAGCGCCCGGTGTAAACCCGGTGTCAGTGTACCATAATCTGGATGCCAGATTGGCAGGCTGCAGAAAACATACCAATGAATATCGGCAAATGTTATCGGTGAAAGTCAAGTTTATTACCGATACGCCGATAACAGTAAACGAGGCGAATATCGGCCACTACCGATATACGGCCGATACATCGGTGCACCACTACTATATATATATATATATATATATATATATACAGTGCCTTGCATAAGTATTCACCCCCCTTGGACTTTTCTACATTTTGTCATGGTATAACCACGGATTAAAATGTATTTCATTGGGATTTTATGTAATGGACCAACACAAAATAATCTATCATTTGGAATTGGGGGGAAATATTACATGGATTTCAAAATTATTTACAAATAAAAATCTGAAAAGTGTTGAGTGCATATGTATTCACCCCCTTTACTGTGAAACCCCTAACAAAGATCTGGTGCGACCAATTGCCTTCACAAGTCACATTTGCAAGTCACATAATTAGTAAATAGGGTCCACCTGTCTGCAATTTAATCTCAGTATAAATACACCTGTTCTGTGAAGACCTGATAAGGTGGGTGTGTATTATAGATGGTCGTGGAGAGTGAGGTATGTCACATGATGTATGTCACATGATTGGAACAGCGCAGCTCGAGTTGGCTGCCTGAACTAGCTCGCTGCCATCTCTGAGTGCGATAAAGCATCACTATGGGGGAAATCATCACTGCCGTGTTCAGATCCGCGTCTAAACAGAGACTCAATGCTATCTGGTGTTAATCAGCGATCTAAATCTGTGATACGGAAGAAACCTATTCTATTTGTATCACAAAGCCTTTTCTGGCAAAACCGTGCTGTATGTAGTGCAATTCAGTGAACACCTGAAATGGTCTGAATTAGATACCGGATTACTCCCGATGATCGCTGGAGGCTAACGTCAGGCTCGGAATTTGTTCGGTTTTGGGGGATTATAAACATTTGCCCATCATATCTGGGGGAGTGATTAACTAACATGTTCTACTGTTGCAATAAAACATTTGACCGTGAGTTGTCTGACTGAAATGGAGCGATGCTTGCGAGCTAGTTCAGGTAGCCAACTCAAGCTGCGTAGCTCCACATCATGTATGATACACACCCACCCTATCAGGTGGTCTATTTAAGCTGAGAAAATGTCCCATCAGTCCCTTTGCTTGCCCTGCTGCTGCGTCAGTATAGCTGCCAGTTGCTTCAGCCCCTCCACCACCCCAGCATCCACCTGTGGGCTCCGACGGGGGTCATAAGTATTTGCTCATCACTCCCATCATATCTATGTAATCATATCTGGGGGAGTGATGATGATGATGTCAGAGCCTTTCCATCTAACAGAAACTGTTTTAATTCACTAGTTTCAGTTTCTTCTGCTCTGCTGTTTCTTGCTGTGCCGTTACGCAACTGTCAGTGAAACTTAACACATCACTTTGATGGTTCAAATTGAATAGCCTACCACGGAACAAAAAAGGACTATGTCCTCAGAGCTTCTGCAAGGCTGTGTGAAACATTTGTGCTGGAAGTGTTGAGTTTTATTGTTGTGGCAACAATTAGAAAAAAAAAAACTCAAATGGAATTGTTGGGAAGTAATGTTTAAATCAAAACTATAGCAGCTTTAAAGATAAGATGAGCAGTGTGCTGTCGACAGAAAAAACAGGTGAAACATATGCAAAAAATAGGGAGGCTTCCTTACAAACTATAAACCATACTTATAAAACACAAAGAATAAAGGGAAAGAAAAGCTTGTCTCTGAAGCCTCGTCTACTGCTTATATTTTTTTGATATTTTCCAATCCATTTTTTTTTTTAAATATCTCCATCCACATGATCTTCATTTTACTAAATATCTCCGCCCAGACAAGAACATAAAAAGGTCTTCAAAGGCTCAAATCATACCATACCAGAGAAGAATGCTGTGGGCAAATAAATATTTGGGCCAGGCAGATGCTTGTGAATTTTGTTTTTACACGTACACATGGATATGCACCATAGTTTATGAAAATCTGCACTGTGGAATGTTTGTAAAAATCTCTGTTTTAGTGATTAAAATACCATTTGCATGTGGGTGAGAGGCTCAAACGCAGTGGAAAAAGTTAGTGTTGCAAAATATTTGCATTAGTGGAGACATGGAGTCATAAAGTACTGTTTTAAATACAGGTTTGTTCTTCCAGTCGTGTCTTTATAGTAAATAAAGGTCATATATGGGCTGAGATGCAAGGCACTGCTCATGGATTGTACAAGCAATGACAAGCAAGATGCACAGTATACAGTATATAGGCTTCACATTTCTGAATGTCTATATATTGACAATATCAACATCAATTTGGCTATATTAAAATGCTCTTATGCCCAAATTTCTTCTTAACTCAGTGTAAATGTTTTTGAACAGTTTTCCCACACAGTAAACAGTTCCCTTTAGAACCTTGCCTGTGTCTTGACCCTGTAACACTATCATGGAAATCAGGGCACGTTTTTGTGTACTCTAACTGCGTTTCTTTGTCTGTGCCTCTGTTTCATCAGACGCAGGAGTCCCTAAACCCAAACAACGTGGAGTACTGGATGGAGGACATCTACACACCAGGCTATGACTCACTGCTCAAAAGAAAAGAGGCAGCGTTCAGGAGGGCTAAGGTGTGTAAGATCAGTGCACTGATCGCTGCCGCTACCTGCACCGTGATCCTGGTCATCGTTGTTCCCATTTGCACCATGAAATCATGAGAGCGCTGAGATGGAGGGCACACTTTTACTGATGTCGTGGTCTGTTTGTGGACTAGGTAATTGTGCAGCAGATTTACCAACAACATGAACATGTTGGGAATTGACTACTTTATGTTTTCTTGCTTTTCCTACAGCATTTAGTTCTGGTGGTATTTTTTGCCAATATAAAAATGGTTAGGGCAGATATTTTACCATAGAATGAATTCAGCAAGTGCGTAATATATTAATATATATGTTGTAGTCTATTGTATTGTCATACTGTGTGGACAGTTGGAAGCTCATTGATTTAATTGTCTGTCTTAAACTACTGCAGCAGCAGTTGATCCCAGAATAAAAAAGGATTTGTTGATGTAGCCAACATACATCTTTATTTTTTTCGTATATTTACTGTACAGTGTATTTTGATCAAAGTTATTTTTTATGAATTAATGTAAGAATTTATCTGTCAATCACAGCGAGCATTTTAAGTAACAATTTGTTCAACACATTTTTCTAAATAGAAATATATATAAGTGCTTTAGTTGAAGTAGAGATAGACTTCTACATAGAATGCAGACACAGTATGACTACACAGCCAAACTGAATGTATTGATTGTAAGCCTACTTACATTGAAAGGCATGCACTAAGGAGTTACTTAAATGTTGCTGCCTTTTGTCTTTCTTTTTCTGAATTATAAAAGCCAACAGCACTTACACACATACATGCTCCTCTTCCCAAAACATTTGATTTATTCTTTTTGTACATCACTATTTATCAGGCCAGCTCTCCATGCCACGCAAGACACTAAACAGAAAAAACATCCCTCTCCGAGCGGGTTTGTCCATCCATTCATTGCTGCAATCTCCTTAAATGCCTTAAAATGCAAACACTATCGAAGCTCTAACAAACCCACCTGTTACCCAGCCCATTCCTATACCTGGATACCCATAGTTTAGCCTCAATAGAAAGCCAAAGCTGGTAAACTTATTTATAATGTAGTACATGTTAGGTTAAAAAACAAGGCTGGTGTTCTACATTTTCCTAATTGTCATCAAATTCCAATGATGTGTTACCGTATATTACTCCATCTTTTAATACACTACTGTTACTTAAACATAAATAAGCAGTGCATTTGATAGTGACTATTTTCAGTGGTGTACTAATTCAGATTTCATAATCTAGTTAGTATTCCTGGCAGCAAGACTGTGTGTGGTATTTAGTCATTAAAAAAAAGAGTTAACAGTTCAAGTTAATGAAAAAAAATGTCCCTTGAGACCAGAGTGTGTGGCTCACTGATGAGTTTTAAATTAGTTTTTGAAAAAAGAAAAATGAAGTTTCTTCTAATCTAAACAAGCATTCACAAGCGTTTTGCATTAGGGTCACTTTTACCCATCACTTTTTACTTTTCAACCCAATTTGAATTGATCACACCATAATCTCAAGGCACATTTCAAAGAGAGGTTGAGCCCTTACAATATTTATAGTAGACTGGAGGAGCCAGATATAAAGGGCACCGGATGACGATGTACAACTCAATCTACCTCATGAGCCACAGCCGCCCCCAGAGGGACATATCATACTTTAAACACAATACTTGTTAGTAGGATCACTTTATCATTGGTTTGTGCTTGCACTTGGGATTGGTTGACAATAATAAAGATACAGCATGACACTAGCCTTATCCTTTAACCTCCATGTGAATGAAAACCAATACTTTATCTTCCTTAGAGCCCAGTAAACAGCCCTGCAATAACTTCCACCTTTATGAATCTTGACCAGAGAAGATTGTATCTATCTCTGCAGTCGTTTTGTTCCAATGCTGCCGTGGTATTGGACTCAATTATGTTGAGAATTGTTCAAATATTATTCTTCCCTCTGTGTATATAAATTACACAAAATATTTAATGTGCATTTCAGTGTAATCCTTTGAACTTGATCTTTATAAACAGAACACATATGTACACAGCCACAACATGGTAAATCCATGTACCAGCAAGATATGTATGATCTGATTCCAGACACCTGAGTCATCGTCTGTATCTCAGATTCTTTCAGTGATTCATGAGGGTCTGGTGCCGTGATTTGTCAGACAAACAATCAGAGCTACATAGCTGGGTTTAGTAATGGGAAGGTATTCCTCCTGCATTGCTATCTACCAAACTGAATGTCAGAAGAAAACAAAAATAAAAATGAGGTAGATGGCTAAACAGGTTGTTGTAAATTGTCAGAAACAAATTACTTATAAATTATGTTGGATATATTGTCACTAACTTTTGAATGGTTAAAGCAGAACTCAATAAAACAACCAGTTGTCTCTCTTTTCAGACACATTTTGCGTATTTATTGGTTGTAAAGGTTATGTGTTTTATAATTTTATTTTATTATACAATTAATATCAATCAGATCACAAAATGTCCTTCAGGAGGGCTTTAGGATGGTCTCTATGATCTGATTTGGCAATAAGTTTTTGGCTCTTTTTTGTAATTTCAAAACTGGGTTTTTATGCATTTCTCTGTATTTCTACACAGTTCGTGTGGCAAGGAACAATACTTTGTTGTAATGTAACTGATTTTAATTTATATATATGTATAGTATAATGTATAACGTCAACTAAAAACTAAGTTTCTGTACATTATTTTCTTATTCTATCATCTGTGATAACTACATGTATGCATGAATCAATGAACAATGCACTCAAGTACACCACCTGCAGAGTGACCATCCAGTGACAGGATACAAACCAGGTTGCTGATAAAACTGGAATTCATCATGAGGCAGTTAGTAGTTTTCATTTCCCCGACCTGAGTTAGACAGATTAGAAACTCCCGTAGTCTGAACGCTACATCAGCGCAGTATTGAGGTTCTGCAGGTGACGTCACAACCTCTCATAGCTGCCATACTGACTGGCAGATATCGTGTTACTCTCAGTACTGTTAGCACGTACAGTAAATGCATCAATACTTATGACTGAGGGGAGATCTTTATAATAAAAAAAGGAAAAAATACAACCCCAAACACAATTTCCATGTCATTATCATTTAAAACCTCAGGAGACACATTGAGGTGGAACCCTAATTTTGAATGGTACCAAGGTAAAGAAATATAAAAAAAATACAGGAAATACAATAAATTTCTAATCAAACAGCCATAAAATAATACATGGTTTTACCAATTAAAGTATACATTAAAAGTGCAATGTTAAAAAAGTACAAGTGTATACTATAATAAATACATAAAATAAAAAATAAAACCAGTACTTAAATTAAAAAATAGATGACACATGGTGAAGTCAGCTTGAAGTTCTGTTAAAGTCTATTCCAAGTGTGTGCAAAAAAAAAAAAAGATTTCCCTAGCTCTGTAGGACTTTCAGCTCATGCATTCCTTTCTGTTAACATCACCAACATGTAATGTGGATTGTAAGCATTTAAAAAGCGCTAGTGTTTGGGAGAAAGCTACACAGGAAAAAAACATTGTTCTTTTTCATTTGGACCCACCAACTTCACAAGGCTTATCAGTATTCATGTTCAGTATTCAGATATTTCCTGCAGACAATGTTTGAGAAATGGCAGATTTGTTAAAGATGTAGTGCAATGAGTTGGCTCGATCATAACTTTAAATAAGTTAGGGTTGATATCTCTCTCACACACACACACACGCGGAGAAAAGAGTATTTGCCTGGTGTGTTTGTCACTAAAGCAGTTTTATGTCCACATTAAGTCTGCAGACGGTTACTGTTACCTGCTTTGTTGTAATCTAATTAGGAAACAAGTGGGGCACATTGTGCTGAATGAACCTGAACTTGTTCACAGTATCCACACATTATATATACACACACTGTAGGAGGCACTGTTCACAGAGCCAGCACCTAGAATTCACCAAGGTCGAGCTAAAGTCACATAGCGACAAAGGATATTTTGTGGGGATTACATCCTTGTTGCCCCTCACAGTTTATGTCTGATACCAATCATTGTGCCAATGCAGGAGGAAGTGTGTACCATCACCATGGTCGTCGTAACCTTAACCATGTTATAGCCGCATGTGCAGATATTGTAGAACGAACTGTAGGTATCAGACAAGAAAAGAATAGATAACACATTTGTATAAAACCAGGTTTTTTCATAGCTATTTTCTCTTCTGGTTCATTTTTAGGGGCTTACCTGAGCAGGCAAATACATCACATTTATGTATCTTTCTTGTTTTTCTAATATGTTGCTGTACATATCAAAAGCTCAGTTAAAACATTTAGTCATAAGGTGAAAATAGCCTCAATAAGTGATCACCTGATTTACACCTCTGTATTTCCATATGATGCTGATGTCACTGCAAGACCTCAATAGTGCAGTGCACTCCAGTTAAGTATTCTCAGCACTCTGTACTAGACCACATATGCTAAGATTGTAAATCTGAACTGCTTCTTGTCTACAGTGAAGAGATTGTTAGTCCTTTGAGCAGAGAGCCAGTGTTTCTCACTTGTCACCTTCCACTGCGTTGGATCTGCCTTCTGCACAGAGAATGTGAGCTGCAGCACACCAGGAGAGTGTAAATAGCTCCAGGTTTGAGGCACATTATGGGACCAGGTGTTTGCTGAAAGATATTGTTATAATAAAAACGAATTGTTCTGACTGTTAATGCCTCTCTTCTTTCTATGTTGCCCTATTGTGTTTCACCTAGGATACCTGAACACATTTCATCGTTGCTGGAAGACATTTTAAGTATATTTACAACACATACGTGTGAAGATTATTTACACCACATTTATTTTTGAATTAACTTTGGGGAGGTCATACTGGAAAATATACTAGGGAAATAAGCCAATTTAATTTGCTTTCTATTACTCACTATGATTATTATTCTTCCCTGCTCTTCTTTTTAATTCCTCCAAAAATTCCAGACTTTTATAGTGCAATGCTACGGAAACTTTGAAAGTATTTTATAGTTAAAAGGGCCCATAATGTGTAAAATACATTTTCTAGGCTTTTACTATCCGTAATAACTTGAAGGTATGAAAGTATGAAAACAGTCACTCTTTTCACAGACCTTTTCACTATTCTAAGAAGTATGTTATCGAAACGGGATTTGGGATCGCACTCGTCTCTCAGCCCCACCCAGCCGGTACCAGTCCAGCCTCCAAACCCACGTAGACGTTACTCCGCATTGAAACTCTGTACTGTAACTCGGGACGTTACTCCTACATTGGCCGACTGTCCTGCTAAAACTTGAACAGACGTGAGGACGGTGTAACTTACCGTTCAGAAACATCCTGTTGTAACCCACTGTAAATATGTGGCTGGTCTTCTATAGCGGTATCCAAACATACCAACGTGTCTTTCAGCTGTGTTTACCAGAGAGATCGTCAAATGCGCCAGAATGAGACCGGTGATCGGCCTGGTCGCGTGTCACTCAAAGTGCAGCCAATCAGAGGAGGGGCTCATAAATTACTAAAGAGGCAGGCGAAAACAGCCTGTTCTGTCTGCAGCTCCAGAGAGAGGACATGTAAATACACATCGCAGCAGTTTTTTCGACTTTAAACCACTGATATATCATCTTAGGAGTACCAGTACCTCAAATTAAATCCAAGAAAGGTGTAAAATATGGGCCCTTTAAAACAAATTTCTCCTCATGGGACTAAATGAGTAATGGCAAAAGTCGAAACCCAAACAGTTTTTTGCTATTTTTACTAAACTCAAACACGAGGGCTCTTTCACATCAGTGGCCTGAATACATTTGAGTAGTGAACACACACTGTACCCTTGCACAGGTGTCCTCAAGTATTGTTCATGTGTATTCAGGTAGTTTGCATACAAAAGTGAATAGTAATTTGGAAGCTTAGCAATGGGAACTGGAAGGGGGGGAATCTTTCTCAGGCCATATGTAGGCCATTCTTCTTCTTTGTCTTCAAATTAGTTTTCTTCTTTTAGTTTTTTACATACATCATCTCATTTCATCTTCCAGGTTATGGCTAGAGATGTCAACAATATAAGGAGCGGTAGCTTTTTAGACAAGTAGAATACAATTGAAATTTCTCTCAATCCCATAGTTCAAAACAAACATTCACACAGATTAAACTGTTTTTCTTATCAAAATGTAAACGTTATGGCCCCGTCTAGGGGGTAGTAGCACAGCATAAGAGTATAAAAACTGGTTCCCTTCCCGGTCCCCAAACCAGAGTCAGAACACTGATATAAAGTAATGACAGGGAATGTATGACTCACACAAAGCAGTGAAAAATGACAGTAAACTGAAGCGACTATTATTCAGGGTGAGCCCTGGCCAAAACAACCAACCAAAGAATCTATCTCCTCAAAGAAAAGTGCTGGTTAAACCTACTGAAATAAACAAATAAACCAAAAGACATTAACTAAACCTAACTCCCTAGGACACAGCAAAACAGGAGAAAAATCACAAAGAAACAAAGGCAGCTCACCCCAACAGCTTCAGTGCTAATTACAAATGGACATCGAATGGGACTATTTACAATAATGTATATACACAAATACTTACTACCTGGATCTAGGGTTACACACACAAGGCAAACACACGAAGCAATCAATAGCACAAACAGAGACAGAACTGAGGCACTGCTGTGGAAACCCCAGACACTTTAAGCGGCAGGATGTTGCGGAGGAACCAACCAGCAGTGGACAGCTCCAAGGACTAATCAGCCCATCCAGCCAATCAGGAGGAGACCTGCCAGTGGCGCTACAAAGCTCCTCTCCTGAACGGAGCACACACACACAAATTACGGAGAAAAAAACACTACGGCCTGGGCCGTAAGACTTAACCACAGGAGTTACTCTGGATCTTGAGGACAATGCCTCTACAACTTTCTTCTTTCTAATTTGCAACTCTATGGCTGTGTCCGAAATCAATCACTAATCACTATATAGTCCACCATATAATGTTTAGTGAAAATGTTCATACTCTATATAGTGCACTCTTTGTATCCCACAATGCATCATGAAAAGTGTTGTACAACCAATAGTCATGCATGTCATGCAGCGAATTTCAGCACAAACTGAGCCAAACACCTATATTTCTTCATTAAAAGATGATCATTCATCTTTAAATAAAAACTATTTTTTATGTCATAATCCTGCGATAATGAGGTAATTGCAGATGCAGAGAAAATCAGATGAGTACTGTCTGAAAGCAATTATGCAGATGAGCTCACTATATAGTCCTCTAAGGACGTGAGGGCTAGTGCATGAGTGGGTGATTTCGACACAGCATATGTTTCTCTGTTAACTGAAACAGTTTCTGTGCTACCATTTGCAGTAACAAATTATACTTCTTAGGCAATAAGAGTCTAATGCTACATCTCTCATTTATCGTTTTCAGGAGACTCTTTCAATGGGCATAGTCAGCAATAACAATGAAATTATTGTCTGTGCTAATATGAAAAAGTACAATAAAATGTTTTTCTTAAACAATGTACAGGAAGAAACTTTGAGAAATTGGATGAAAACACCAAACTGAAAAACTGGCAACATGGTGGTGCGGAGGTTGACACAGGTTATGCTAACTGAAGACTCTCAATTGGACATAACTGAATGTGAGCATGAATGGTTGTTAGTCTCCAGAATTTGCCCTGTGATGGACCGGCGACTTGTCCAGAGTCGTTAGTCTATTTTTGCAGAAGCCTCAAAGGATTAACAGTATAACTGGTATGAATGAATGAATGAACATGTTAACAAAGACTCTGGACCGTTTTGAACTTCGTTAATTGACGCTTATCAAGGGTTGCTGACCCCTGCAGTACAGAGATTGTTATCTATCTCCACCAAGGTTTCGTATTGATTAATAAAAATACTCCTGCCATCAGCCTGTTACGGCTCTCCGAAATGCATTTAAGCATCAACTTTCAGTTAAACAAGAATGTGTTGTTTCTATCTATCTTTGTCATCTTTTAACACAATTCTGACAGATTCTCTATTTTTAAATAAGCTACATTTCAGGTGTAACTTGTGAGGATCTGGGCCAGCTGTGACCACGTCTGGCCAGCTGAATGCTCCTGGTGGCCTAAATACTGCGACACAAAGTGGGACACAGACACCACACAGAGCTGAATGTGGGTTCTGTCAAAGCAATGCTGTCTGTAGTGTGGTGTATCTGCATCGTACCCAGAGACATCAAGATTATCAATTTAAAAAGTAACACCAGATTAAATGACTTGATAGAAAGTCAACAGAATAATGGAGGTCCACTTGGATGAAAGATGTTAACAAGTCCAAGGAAAGCTGTCATTTAATATCACAGACTGCTGAACTCATTGCATGAATGGGTTCATTATGGAGTGACACAAGTTATTTTCAGGGATAGATTGCCCATCAATAATGCATCTCAGTTTGACTGACAATTGTTCAGCTGCCAGAGGAAAATAATCAGAAAATCAAGTTTTCCTGGAAGTGTGTTTTCAGCCCCTTCCAGTTTTGTTACGCTGCAGTTCCTCTGACAGCCTTTTCGACTTTATTTTTCCCAACAGCCAACCCCAAGGTGCAGTAAATGCAGTCAGTGTAGCTTTTAGATGCTGTGGCCATGAGCAACTGGGGAGGCCAGCAAGTCCTGCAATCTGCTACAGGAAGGTTACACTCTCAAGACTTGAACACAATTACAGCAATATATAGGAACTAGTGGGAATGCAAACCATACTGTACATCTGTCACTGCAAATTCTAAGGGTTACCAGCCTGGACTTGATTGCAAACATTCCCAACATTGCAGGAACCAAGAGGAATGACAACGCAAATGTGATAACACTCAACCTCTGCAGCTGTCACACAGTACATCACAGATGTTTTATTGATGCCATCATTGTTGACGTAATTGGAAATGTTGCATTTACTTTAGTGGAGTATGGAAACTGTCCATTTCAGGATGGATGACACCACAGTTTGGAGTGACACAGCAAAGGGTCTGAATAATTTTATAAGTGAGAGTATTTATTTGTTTGTACCCATTTGGTTTTTCAACTTTGATAATGATAACGTGTAGATTGATAAGAAAACGTCAGTTTTTTCCATTGGGTCACTTACTTAAAGCAAATTACATGGCAATTTTTGTAATTAGTATCGTAATCCACTAGATCACAAAAGACGTAATCCAATCCAATCTTTTTTGGATTAATTCAAAACCAAACATGAAAAATATTGCAATTTATACCAAATATTTTAATTCCAAATAAAATGCATTCAGCATATTCAGCATTTGCATGTTCGCTTTAGAGCTAAGCCATTGCTACAATTATCAACCACATCACTGTGAAATGAGCTGATGAGCACTGTGATTAATATAGTTAAAACAAAATTCAAGCTATACCAAAAAAAGCCAAACCTAAGCTGAACCTACCTAAAAGAAAATATTAGAAAATATTATTTCTGAGCTTTTATTTTTAGCTTTGTGAATCAAGCCATCTTCAACCAATCACTAAAGGTAGCTAAGGCTATCCAACAATTTACCTCAGACAGATACCAGAAGGGTCGGAAGCAGTGCTATGGTCAAGCTTAAAATGTGTTAAGTGAGGAAGAGAAAAAGATCATCATCACAGGATGAAACAGTCAACTTAATTTTTTATAGAATCAGCTGATATTAATCAAGTTTAACATTGTATTACCTCTGATAAGGAGGTTGTGTTCATGGCCATTTATATGTATGTCTGTCTGTCCATCAGCAGTAAAAAAAACTAAAAACTTCTGACTATGTATCCATTTTTTGACTTTCTTTAACATGGCTGGATATGTTATTAGCCTTGGCTGAGGTCTGGGTCACCACGCAAACTTCTAGTTGAAAATGTAGCAACTTTTACAAAGTTGTATTACTGCTGGTATCAATAGTTTTGATGCAAGATTTTGGCCATATTTTGACGACATAATCTAAATGTAATAATGCAATCCTGAACAATATAACTACAATCCATTTACACTTTTTAAAATTCAATCTGGTCAGGTTATAGTTACTTACTTTATAATCTGATTTCCGATTTTCCAAATAGCACCATGCTCATTCTCTTTTTATATCTTAGTACCTAAAAGATGACTACTGATACTAGCAATTCAGGAATCCAACATTTTGGATCATCTGTGAGGTTTTTGAGTTGAAATATTAAAGGCATGTGGAGCCCTGTTAAGAGATCGAAAGTATTTGCTCATTTGAAATGGCTAAAAGCTGATGTAGTGTTAGTGCAGGAGACCCACTGCACTCATTCTCAGGGAATAAAGTAATTATTTCTAAGACTGACTGCTGTCCTATCAATGCTTCGGTATCTGGGGATCAATGTACAGAACATTAATGTCTTTTTTTTCCTGCCAACTTCTCCCCTTTACTGTCCAAAATCAAATCTGACCTTCAAAGATGGAGAAGTTTACCTCTGTCGTTGATTGGAAGAATTAATGCATTGAAAATTAACATCATGCCCAAATTTCTGATTTTGTTCCATTGTCTCCCCCTATTCTTGCCAAAATGCTTTTTTAAGCACTATTGATCAAACTATTTATTTTTCCTTATGGTGTGGACAGGCACCCAGAATCCGCAAATCTTTATTGGAGAGATGCTAATTTAATGGTGGATTATCTCTCCCCAATTTAATAACTGTATTATTGGGCACTACACATCCACAAAAAATATTTTGGTTTAATTTAAGTGATCCACAATGGTGTAAATTAGAGGGACAGTCTTGTGTCTTGTCCTCTCTGTCGGCTTTACTTACCTCCTCCATCCCAACATGCCCCTCTGGCTTTACAAATAACCAAGTGGTAATTTCCACCCTCAAGATCTGGTACCAATTCAGAAGACAGTTCAAATTTACTTCAGCTTCAACAGGGTTCCCACGCTTGCCTTGAAAAAAATGTCCATGCTACCTCCTGATTTTCCAGGTACCATATTAAGTGATCATCTATAGGCCCCTGAAGCTTTCCGCCCCCATCCGCGCCCCCCTCCCCTCACACACAACCCCCTAGGACACCTGACTACTTACTTGATTTAAAAGATGTGTCAGTCAAGTCTACAACATGGGATCATCCATTTCTATCTACAGTAAAAGCTGTTCACATGTAAAGGGTTTTTATAAACTCATCTTAATTCTGTGCTCAATAGTTTCATTTTATTACTATTTTACACATCATCCAATACAATTTTCCAGGACAACTGTTTCAATTTCCATGTAAGTGTTCACTTTTGCTCAGTTTCCATGACTTTTCCAAACCTGGAAAATGAAAAAATAAATTCCATGTTTTCCAGGTACCGTGGGAACCCTGTTCAACTTTAGCTCCCTTACTAAAGAATCACTTATTCCAACCCACATTCACAGACTTCACCTTTTCTGTATGGCACGCTGCCTGACATTGTTTAGAGACCTGTATAGGGATGGTCGTTTTTTCGGAGCTTTGAAGACCTGTCATGTGAATTTTACCTCTCTCCCTATCATCTATTTCGTTTTTTCAGATCAGACACTGTATCAAATCTTGTTTCCAACTTTTCCTTCCTCACCTCCGAATCAATTGTGGGATGAGTTTCCAAGCTCTAATCCCCTCTAAAAATCTCACGAAAATATATCCCAATGTCATTGATTGTTGTGACAAGTGTCATTCTTCATCCTGCAATTTAAAGGGCCCATATTGTGTAAAATACATTTTCAGGGCTTTTACTATCCGTAATTACTTGAAGGGGGTCAGTAGGGACTTTCAAAAGTGACTGTATGAAAACAATCACTCCGCAGACTTTTTCACTCAGTCCATTCTAAGAAATATGTAGTCGAAACGTCTTGTTTCGTACTTCCTCCCCTGTATGAGTCATTCGGGATCGCACTCGTCTCTCAGCCCCACCCACCCAACCGGTACCAGTCCAGCCTCCGAACCCACCCAACCGGTACCAGTCCAGCCTCCGAACCCACCACCCCGCTCCCCGCTCCCCGTCACCTCCACCACCACCCCCCCTCCACACCGAACGCGACACCAAGCAGACATGTTGCTGAGCTAGCAGCTTGTTAGCTACCACAGGCTAACCACAACAAACAACACTGAAGAAACACTGCAAACATGGAGGGATGCAAGGAAGAGAATGTGTCTGTGCACATTCTTCCTAAGAACATTACTGTTCGAGACCAGCGGCTACGCTTTATTTCTTCTGACGTGCCGTGTCGCTGTGCTCAGTACGGAGTAGCGTAGACGTTACTCGTTACTCGGGAATGAAACTCCGTTATGAACCTCCATACTGTAACTCGTGACGTTACTCCTACCTTGGCCGACTGTCCTGCTAAAACTTGGAACAAACATGAGGACGGTGTAACTTACCGTTCAGAAACATCCTGTTGTAACCGACTGTAAATATGTGGCTGGTCTTCTATAGCTGCAAACATAACAACAGGACTTTCAGCTGTGTTTACAGCCAGAGATTGTAAATGCGCCAGAATGAGACCGGTGATAGGCTTGGTCACGTGTCACTCAAAGTGCAGTCAGCCAATCAGAGGAGGGGCTCAAGAGGCAGGCGAAAAAAACAGCTGTTCTGTCTGCAGCTCCAGAGAGAGGCAGAAGAGAGGACATGGAAATACACATTGCAGCAGTTTTTTCGACTTTAAACAACTGATATATATTGTTTTAGGGGTACCAATACCTCAAATTAAATCCCAGAAAGGTGTAAAGTATGGGCCCTTTAACCCATATGTTTTATTCTTGCCCATCATTATCTTGCTTCTGGCAGAACTACTTTGATACTATGTAAAAAATACTTTCAATAACTATAACGGTCTGTCCCCATATTGCTATATTTGGGCTTCCTGAAGATTATAGGCGATACACCTCCAAGCAACTAGACATTCTGGCCTTCACCTCTTTACTAGCAAGATGCCATCTTTTGCTTCACTGGAAATCCACGAAAGCCCCCTCCAGCTCTCAATGGCTTAGTGAGGTAATGTCTTTTCTAAAAGATTAAATATTCATTGGGAGGTAATACTGATAAGTTCTTTAACAAGTGGCAATCTTTCTTAACATTCTTCAATACTCTTCCTATTCATTGAATCAATACAAATACATATAAAGATCTTAAAAATAAATAGAATCATTTGAACTTTCCATATGAAAACAAATTGTGTCAATAGTACAGTAATCAAAAGCAGTTTTATGACCTTGGATACTTCTATTGGATCTGACAATTTGGCTGTTTGTAACTTTGGGCTCAATAAGGCAATGCAGTGACAGTGCAGTTCAGTCAAAAGTAAGTGTTTTTCCCCAAAAGCCATACTTACCAGATATAATGGTCCACTATAGGTCAAAATTTCATAAATTTCTGTTGTAGTAGTCTGCAGGGTTGTCCCTGGGAGCAATAATTAGACCATGTGTTACATCTCATCTGCTTGCAATGGGTTCGGAAACAGTCGCCATTTTAGCGGGTTTACTGGTGTTTTATGAGCCCACATATACACACTATTTTGGTGTCAAATGGGTATAAATTTTGAACCAGTGCCAATTCTGGAAATTGTATCCATGTGGGAAGAACTTATGTAAAGGAATTACACATTTCAAGTGGGAAAAAGGCATGAGTATTCTATTTTGTACACATTGGCCTCTTTTGCTTTTTGGATTGAAGTTGTAGAAATCCCATTTCCAAGGACTAAACACGAAACCTGTGGCTGAAGGGTAGAGCGGTCGTCCTCCAACCGGCTCAAATCCCAGCCCATGCCGAAGTGTCCTTGGGCAAGATACTGAACCCGGATTGGATAAAAGTATCAGCTTAATGACATGTAATGTAATGTAAAAACCATATCATTGTTAATGGATGTTTCTAAAATGTGGCCACTTTGCACTTTAAAGCCACTCATGCACTGCTAAACACATAAGCAGCACACAGAGGATTTCAGGATGTTAACCTCCTGTTGCCTCCTTTCCTTATCTCAAGTCCCTTTTATTTTAAACTGCCACGGTGACACTTCAGGTTTACCCGCATACTGACCTTGAAGGCTGAGTAATGTGCAGCTAAATGAAAATTAAATACCAAATTGAATGTGCTGCTGAATCATCCCTGGTCCTACCTCATGCATCAAATTAATATTTAGACAAGCATTGGTTTGTCTGCCATATAGTGTGACCTTTCAAACCAATTATTCGACTGTGAAGGGGACATAATGGCTTGCCCAACCATGGAAATGTAAGTGTGGGTGGAGTGTTGGGGTGTGGATGGACAAGAGTTACATCAGAAAAAGGCTGTTGAGCTAGGTAAGAGATTCTATCATAATGTTTGAAACAGAGGAGTGAGCCGGAGAAAGTTGAGAAACAGAGGAGTGAGACGGAGAAAGGGAGAGAAACAGAGGAGTGAGACGGAGAAAGGGAGAGAAACAGAGGAGTGAGACGGAGAAAGGGAGAGAAACAGTGGAGTGAGACGGAGAAAGTTGAGAAACAGAGGAGTGAGACGGAGAAAGGGAGAGAAACAGAGGAGTGAGACGGAGAAAGGGAGAGACACAGAGGAGTGAGACGGAGAAAGGGAGAGAAACAGTGGAGTGAGACGGAGAAAGTTGAGAAACAGAGGAGTGAGACGGAGAAAGGGAGAGAAACAGACGAAAAAAGTGGGGGAGTGGGATATAAGAGGGGAAGAAAGTGATTCTAAAACTGTTCAATTGTTGCGATGTGTTGAAAAGGGAAATTCAAGCTTTTGCTCCCTTTATTTCATTTTTCTGAAGTTAAGCCCTTTATTTTAACATGCACAATTTTCCCATTTCATTTATTTTCTCTTATTTTGAAATGCAGCTCTACTTTTATTTAGTTAATGAGAGAACATTATACATATCTGCAATCATACATATATGTTCAGTTCTATGTTACGTTCTATGTCAAAGTTTTTGAATCGTACTGAATTCATTTGATTTGACAGTCAGGTATTTAGTACATGCAGATGTTGATACAACTACTAGGCTACTTAAATATATATCACACTAAATAGTTAGACATTATGATCTTCCGGACCTTTGCTTCAAGAAATTTTCTCTAACTGGACCTCTTTACATTTTAGTTGACATCAAGCAGTAAAATATTTCAAATGAAAATAATTACATATTCAAATTTGTATTGATGTAATTCAACTTTTTTATAGAAAAAAAAATTATATATCTTGTGATTTGACCATTTTCGTTTTTGTGGTGTTTAAGTTGTGATTTAAGGCTGCTGTCTCTTAAATCCAAACCGGGAGCTGATTTCACAGTTGAGGAGCCTGGTAGCTGAAGGCTTTACCTTCTGTTTTAACTGTAGGAAACACAAGTGAGCCTGCATTTTGAAAACAAGAGATCTTTTAGGACAATATAGTGGTATGATCTCTCTAAGATTTAATCTGGCTTGATCATATATGGTTTTGAATAAGGAGAATGATTTTGATTTATAATATGGATTTTACAGGGAGCCAATGCAGAAAAGATAATATGGGAGGAATATAGTGTCTTAGTCTTTTTATGGTTTCTGTCAATACTTGTGTTGCAGCATTTTAGATAAACTGGAGGATGGAGGGTTTTTTTTGTGTGTGGACTCTACTGGCATCTTTTGCCCACACATAACATAACCTAACCTACAGTTTACATTTAAGAAATGCATTCTTTTGAGACAGGTTGTTTCTGACTTTGCACAGATGGAAGACGGCTATCCTGGACACTTGATTTGTGTGTGAAAGTCTCAAAAACAACTCCACGTTTCTTTACAGTAGATCTGGAGGCAAAGGAAACCCATAGCATGATTGGATAAACAATCTGGTAGAGCGGAAAACCAGCATTCCATAGCAGCTTTTCCTCTATTGGTCATGTCCCACAGGAATACCAAATGAGATTGTACCAGGCCCCAGTGCTCAGTGCCCATTTCAGACCAATTTGTCAGCCCTATAGGCCCCTCCCTGGAACTGCTTCAGCCACATCCATTGCAGTGGTAGCAGGCTATGCTATAAATGACCACTTCAGCTCCACGCACTTGATTGCACGTAACGCCAACTCAGCCATGCCATTTCTGCCATTGCAACTTTGGCACCCAGCAGGAAAAAAGGTGGTTTAATTGGGTCCTGCTCCAAGTTAAGGTCCTGAATCCCAACAACCCATGCAACCTACCACTGGTATCAGTCGCTGAAAAGTCAAACTTCTGTGACTTTCACAGATAGCCAGTCCCAGATGGGGGCCCTGGTCCCCCCAGTTATGGCAAAAGGCCATGTTACTAGTAGAGTTCCTATAGGCCTATCCATGGTAGTGGGTGGCCATTGCAGGCTGGCCAAAATAGGGGCGATTTTTTTCAAACTTCGTTTAAATTAATACGGAGTTCGACAAAGTAATGTAATACTTGGTAACATTTATGTAAGTTAATAAGCATGAATCAAGGATGTCACGTTTTGCACTGAGAATTTAATAGAGATAAAATGTCTCACACCATCTCAAGCGTAATGTACATTATATTTACAAATGTCAACGCAAATAAGATGTACAGTATGTACAACATGCACTCAGATCTGTCATCACAAGGCCAAAACACCATTTCAAGTCCACTGTAAAGTGAATATTAGTCTGGGAAATGAGTGTTTACTCTCATGTGGCCACTTTCATAATGTGCGTTCTAACAAGAGATCATCATTTGGCCTGGTCTGATTTGGTCAGTGAGTCTGGGAAGTACTGCTTCACAATATACACCCTGTTTTATATTACCTTGGTACCTCTTGGAACACTGAGGTGAGAAAACCCACGAGAGCTGCTCCAGATATACTTCTCTAATTCAAAGTTACAGCTGACTGTGTCACACATTGTCTTGGAGAGACTTGTGTGGAATCTCATGAATTTTTTTAACTCCGGGGAAATTTATGGTGCTCTAAAACTCCTCCACTTAAAATACGTGTCTCAGCTGTACCCCTCTGAAGCAATGTCTCACCTCAGTTGGTTAAATTACAACACTACCACTGGCACATATGATAGAGTAGTGTGCATTTTCTATCTTGTTTCTCTCCCCTCTTGTCCGTCTCAATTTTCTACTCTATATCTACGCTAGTATTCAATTTAAAGGCAACATTTTCACTTCAGTTCAATTATTGTAATTTATTATATTGCCAAATCACAACATACACATCTCATACACTCACTATCCAGAGTTAGGTCAAGTCTTAACAATATGCACTGCATGAAAAGAAGAATTTGGGTCAGTTAGTGTCGCTGCAAATTTTGGTGGAATTTCAGGTTAACGGCTGTTCACAGGAATCTGCAGGCAGCACAGAAAACTGCCAGGAACTGCCGGGAATTGACACGGGGTTCCAGTTTCTGGCAGTTTTACAAGCCTGAGAATGTTGGCAGGTGACCCCCCTTCTCCTAGGCCTAGGGGAGGCTTTCACATGTAAATGACAATGCTGTGAGCTTTACAAATGCAAATCAGGATAGTTTCACTCCTATCTAAAGTATCTGGCATAAGTACACCAGGCTTAAAATAAATATAAAATCTGAAATTGTAGCTTATATAGATTTCCCTTATGTAAGTAAGTGTGCTATAATGAATTACATTGTATACCATGAGCAAAGGTCAATGCTATGAAAAAAATTTGAAACAGTGCAATTTATTTCAACATTTGCCTGTCAAGCTCATCCAAGATAATATGTTGTAATGGAGAGAGGGGCACCACTGTACAGTTTTCCAAGAGAAGTCTTTCTGCTGACACCAAAACACTGTGCTTCACATAAAGCATATCAGCTGTGTCATCGCGTGTCAAAGTTCCACGCAATTTGTCCTCCCAAAATACTCAGCACCATATGCACATGTCCATAGCATACTAAGCTGTTGACTCTGCTGAAATTGCCTCATAATTTGAACTTCAATTGTCCTATTGTTGTTATTAAACTTTCTCAGTATTCCATTAAAACACTCAACACTTTTATCCAAAGCGACTTACAATAAGTGCATTCAACTATGAGAGTACAAACACAGAACAGCAAGAATCATGTAAGTACATTAACTTAACACCAGAAAGAATAAACTGGTCCTCAGTCACATACTCATCCCATATAAATGTAAAGTACAATTTAAAAACTGTTATAACCGCTGCTTCAAAAGTGAAAAGGTCATTTGTTAAGTTTTACTCTGAAAACGTCACACTCAGCTACATGCCACGTCACTCGTTAACGTCAACGCGATAGAGGGCTGGTCCAATCACCGCCTCGTGAATGAAGCGTCTGTCTCCTGCAGACAAGAAACTACCAGCTCGTGTTTTGCGTGGTCCGAAAAGTGACTCAGTTTTCGGTGTAAAAAACTTGGTGAAGTCGACACGACACTGTTTCCCTGGAGGAGAGGATGAGTGCGTTGGAAAGTAAAGCCGCGGGCCCAGTGTGGACGAGTCGAGGCGGAGAAGACGGGCGCACAACCCCAAAATTACGGTAAGAGCTAAGCAACAGAGAGAAGCCATTGCTAACTGCTAAACTAACTCTTAGATCTGAGTAGCGTGTTAACAACTGTGGGATTAGCGAGAAAGTTGCTAAAAGAAGAAGAGAGCATCGAGTGCTTGAGCAGAATGAGTGCATGTATAAATATGTACGAACTACTTAAACTTAAGAGTTTGTTCTCGTTAAGTTTTTTCATAAACGTAACTGTTTGTCCGGTTGTATTTTATAGGAAACTGCCCGTCTCTTCACACCTCTGAGGCAAATGCCCGGCGCCACGAAGCGGAGCGAGGGTAAGATTAAGGAAGAGACGCGCTGTGCTGTATAAAATACATTCTCCAGGTTTACTTTATCTGATCTATTTCATCATTGTGTTTTCACAGCCTGAGCCCCCCCACACACACACAATGAGGCAGTCACTGCACATTTGGCCGAGACTCTAGCTGCAAGTCCGGATTTGCAGTGTGGAAAATGACGCCATTGTCTGTAAGTAACTGTTTAGTAAATGTTTTTTTTTACTGTGGATCTTCCAACGGTGATGTAGCGAGGCTATTTCCATTTATTAATAATATACTCATGTTACTCATGTTGTTTTCCAGCTGCCTGTACTATGACGTACTAAGACGTACTATGAGCCAGTATGGAGGAACTTCCCGTACATCCAACCGGACTTTGCAGCTCTTGCAGCAGCATTGAGAAGTTCAGGAGTCGACAGAGAAGAAAGAGGGTAAGATTAGATTCATTAGATCATTTTTCAGTTACATGTACAGGTGTATGTTGTCATTGAACTGTGCTAATTGTACTGATTGTGTTTACAGCTGATTGAAGCGGGAGAGATGACATGGATCCATCCTTCCACAGCCAGGAGCTCACCGACCTGTGTGCCACACTTCAAATAAGACTGGAAGCTACACTGAATCTCACAGCTAGACACCACAGACGTCTACACACTGGAGCAGATTCGGACAGAGTCCCACAAAGAACTTATGACCCAGAGGCGGCAAAGAGACATTTCAAGCTTCGCCTGATTAGTTTTTCACTGGCTAGGCCAGTTGTGTTTTTACATTATTTGTGCTGTATGTAAATAAAGCTTTGACTCAACATATACCTTGTTAATGTTTTTTTCCCTCTACAATATGTTCAACATATATCATCAAGCATCACATGAATGAATGTATAGTCTTCAGTAACTGCAGTGCTTTTGGTAAAGGCTTACTAATAATTAATAATATATATTAATTAATAATAAATATATAATATATATTAATATATATATTATTAGTAATAATAACTATGTATTCATTATTATTATTATTATTATTAATATTGTGTGGGAGGGGTTTACCCACGTGTGTATTATAATGACCCAGGGTGACCAATAGCAACACCAGCCAATCACAAGTGACTTTTCATTTCAAAGGTCTGTGGTTTCATCCAATGGTGAAGTGAGATAAGTTCTCACAAGCGATTTCGCTGCGATTCATATGCTAATTAGATCACACCTTCGCTCCGCGACTCCCCCGGCGGCACTCCCCCTTCCCCAGCCCCCACCACTGCGAAAGCGGGGGTATGTTTCTACCCGTTTGTGTCACAGGCGAATGCGGAATTTGCCTTCTGTAAACGGGCACTAACTGCCAGGAATTAGGCGAGTTTGCAGGCGTTTGCAGTGACGGAAATTCGGCTTTTCGTCTAGTGACGACTGAGATAAACCCAACAGTTTCCTGCAGTGAGCAAACACTTAACAGTGAAGAGAAAAAAAACTTCTATAGCAGGAAGAACTCTCCAACAGAAGTGAACTCAGGGAGAGGGGGTAAGATAAGAGACCTGGAACAATTGTATAACTGTTGTATTCAAGCATTTTCAGACTGGTTATTATAATGACAATAATAATACCAATAAGCATGGGTTTAATGGTGTTGATAAAAAAAGCAGCAATGTGCAATTAGGGGGCGGTTGTGGCTCAGGAGTTAATCGTCCAGTAACCAGAAGGTCATCCAGTCTGTATCTCAAAGTGTCCTAGAACAAGACACTGAACCCTGTGGTGGCAATTTCTGTTTAATAATACACAATTACTACATAATCGTACACTATCATGCATTGTCATACGTGGTCATACATTGTTTCTCGGTAAGTTCAATTCTAACACCTGCAGGTGGACTCACCCCACACAGCCACCTAGTGTAGCATGTATAGAATGAGCCCAGAGCAATAGGAGAGTCACATTCTTATACATCATAAGCCCCTCCCTGGGAGGAAGAATACTTTCCTCATCTTCTTCACTGTTTGTGAAAGGTAGGCAGACATCCTGTCCCCCTTCTCTGTGCGAACCCCTGCTGTGACCTCGGGTGTGACTTCTGGTGTGAGACAATCTGTCTCCGAAATCTCCTATCTTCGCTTACAACACAAAAGACCCCAGTCCTGTATACTATGCAGAGATCCCCTCACGCCTCTACTCCAACACCTTGAGGGACCCCTGCAGTGAGCATCTTGCCGGGTGTCACACAGAGGGAGAGAAGCCATAAACATTTATTACCTTAAGCAACACTTGTATAGATACATTAACCCATGGGAACCACATCTGTTCATACATTCTTCTACATATGTCTGTTTCATCTATTAGTTATAACACAAATATAAAAACTGCCAATACAATCCCCCCTTTGAGCCTAAAAGGCTCAACATCCTTTAAACATTGTTATAACATCTCATCATCCTGAAAGGGAAGAGTCCAGAATAGATGAATGTCAGGAAGTTGAACATATCGTCCAATCATAGACTTGATTAAGGAAATAACCATAGTCCTAAACACAAAAGACAATACAACAGTTCAACAACTCTAGTTACACACATGAAAATCCAAAATAGGTTTCAACAAACTTCAATAACATATTTTTTAATCATTCAAACGTAAGTGTAACCATTAATTCCGCCCTTCAGGAATCTGAGTGTCCTTGTTCTTCCTCTGGACAATAGGTCATTTAAAAATTTGAAACGATATGCATCATATTGTCAAAAATGTTCACTGTGTATGTGACACAATTCGTCCTGATTATGTGACAAACACCTTTGGCTGGCATCTTTTCTCAAAGCCATTCTGTGATGCAGAGTCATTCTTGACCCTAGACAGTGGGAGAATGAGTTGAAAACCCCAGCCCTCCTCTAAAGATGTTAATCTTCCATCTCCAGAGCAAACTCATCTGTTTGTGTGTGTTCTTCACAGTGCTCCCCCCCCTGGGGCAAGTCCTCCAAAACCTTTCATCTGGAGACACTCACACTGTGGAACTCTCATCTCTTGATTGCACACAATGAGTTGAATCTGTAAGTGAGCTTGGGTGTTCTGATGTTTTCATGGCCTCAACCCATGCATTCTCCAGGCTTTGTCAGTTCATCAGGTGTCGTTGTTTTCCCCCGTCGTCGCGATTGTATCAGCAGTGCCCCTCTTCAATGTGTTGCCTCTTCTTGAAATTTAGAGACGTGTGGCCCTAATCATTTCCACACCTCTCCTTGCTTGCGAACACAAACAATTGAAGGCTGAAGGCTCACGCACTGACACAACGCATGCTCTGTCCTGTAGAATCCACTCGTGGCTCCGGAAATCCTCCTGCAATGGCTTGCATGTCTCCAGGTTGCCCTCTCTGCGACCTTCACTGTCGTCTGTGTGGTGGGAGGCACTCGGTTTGCCCTCGTTCCATCGACGTGCTTCTCCTCGTTTCCTCCTTACGTCTTTCACCACAATCCAGTCTCCTGGTCTCAGATCATGCAGTTTCCCTGTCTATGGATTTCGGTAGGGAGTCCATCACCTGCCTGTGGATTTTAAAGAGTACAGGGGACAGATTTACACAATATCTACCAGTTCGTTTTTCAATGTGCTGTTATCTCTTTTCACTGCTTGTTTCTTTCCACTGCCCACCACAGGCACGATGTTGCCTCATGTCGATACCCATACTCACCAGCATCCTTAAAGCTGTGCTTACAAATGGGGTACCATTATCAGTGGACATCTTTTTGGAATTTCCCAACGTGGAATGAGTTCTCCGAGCAGTGTCTGCGCCACTGCTGAAGAATCCTGTTTAGATGTGGGGAAAGCTTCTACTCACATAGTATATATATGTCAACAAGAACAAGACAGTATTTATTTATTTCCCTAACTTACTTAATTCAATTTAATCTTTATCAAATCCCTCTATAAATGATCAAACTGTTTGTTTGGTGGTGGATGTTCACTTTCTCGAATCTGGATTTCTTTACCTATTTTAATTGTAATTCAATTACACGACTCAGATAAAAAAAGTTTTATTGATTATTGTTTAGAGTGTTCTTTTTGTACACCCAATATATATCTATATTACACCCAATATATATCTATATCTATATTCCTCCCTTTTGACACACTGACTACAGTCGTGTGTCAATTCAAACTAATGAAGAAACATACATAGGTTAAACAATATCATCCATGTGACCCACATCAAAAGTCTGTCAGCCACCAAACAAACTGTTATCTACCAAACAGTTTACTCCTTAAATTTTACTAAATTAAATCTGTATTTTAAAATGTTTTATTTAATTGCGATTGACCCTTGCTTACAGCTCCTATGATCTACTTTAAGTGTTACTATTTAAAAATCTTTAAACGCACTCCACATTTGCAGACTGCATACAGTTTGCATAATGACACAGCATCTATCAGAACAAGGACGAAGTGTGAAGTGAAATGGGTCATGAATCTCCTATTCAGTCAAATCGACCAAACTCACATGTCACCCCCTCATGCCTGTAGTGTGATGGGAGTGGTTTAGCCTCCATTGTATCACACAGTCGTAAACCCACTTGGTTATCTCAGTTGCTGCATAATTTAGCTGTTGATCTTTTAAATCTTACCTAATCTAGGAGAAAAACCTTTTGTTTTCCTTTAGTTAAAAAACTGTTACGCAATCATGTGGCTATCCCCACTGATGTAGGGAAGAGAGTCGCATAGTTAAAAACATTGCATCTCTAAATAGTGAAGTCTATCATCTAAGGCAATACTGTCCCATATCTGAACCACCTGGTTGTTAAAAGGTGGGAGGTATTTTGTTCAAGCAAAATCATCCTATCAGCATATTGGTACCAGTAAAGTCATTCATCATAGCGTCACATATCACACATCAAATATCACAGCTCTCTCGACAGTTGTCTCAGCTCTAAAACATTGTTTGAAGCTCTGCTTCTTTTATTTTCTCCTACAGGAAAAAAAATAGTGTGTTAACATGCGATTTTTCCATATTCCACACGAGGATTCAGATATTCTTTTCTATTGGGTCTGCTCCCTTGATCAGACCCAAAACATATTTGTGCCCGGTCCACAAACATGACGGTACCTGTTTCAACTCAGGAATATCATTAATGTTTACACCAAAACTAAAAATTAATACATTTTATCAAAAGATTTACAACATTCAGAAATGAGTTCAACACTCCTAATTTCATTTATCACTATGGAAAATCGTTTGCGATTAACCTTTAACCTTCTTTTTAAAATATTTTATTGGTATTTTATGTCTTTTCCCCTCCAGTAGTAATACACCTTTTAATCCAAAGTTCCAAAACTTCCCACTCAATTAGTTTTGGTTTTATTAGTGTTACATAAGAATCAAAACTTTATATTTTAAACAAATCTTTAGCCAATGAGTCTATTAAAACTACTAAAACAACACAGTGTTTCTTATCTTAATACGACCAACTTACTTTATCCCTTCTTTACTTAACATCCTCTATAACCTTCTTAAACTTTGTTTGCTATTACTTAATGGTTCGCTTTTGTGAATGCATACCATCTACTGACATTTGTCTTATGTCTCTCTGCCTCTGCCTTTCGCAAGAGGGTGTTACTTCCAGAGAGTAGAAAAGAGTCTAGACATCTCATTGATATGCTAGTGTCAAATCCCCCTTTCTCTATCTAACAAATGCAGATGTTATTTGGACTCTAGTTACCACTCATGCCCTGCGGTGGTTAAAATTTAACATACTACTCAATGAACACATCAAATCTTTACCCATAAAATTTATCAGGCAGTGTGGTGACACAAAAATGAATCTTAAAAAATCCCCTTCAACCACATCATGTAAAATAGCAATTGTACAGTGCATCTCTCTATCACTGTTGTACCTGTTGCTCCAATCATTATGAGATATCCAACATTCATTTTAGGAGTAAAATCACACTCTTCACATTTATTAGCTGATTCCGGTTCCTGAATCTACAAATATATGTGATGTCTCTACCACTCACTGTGATTTGTGTGTTTGGGCACTAGTTTATACACTTCATGTGAAAATATTTAGCACAAGATACAATAGGCCTCTCTCTACTGATCTTCTGATTAAGCTCACAATGGTCAAAAGCAATCTTAATCATCTATTCTTTGTCCAACATTAATTCACATGGTGTGTGTGTAACCGTGTTCTTACAATAGTAACGTGCTGGTTGAAACTCTCCCCCTCCATCTCAGTGTCCGCACCAGATGAATCCTTTACTGTCCCCAGCTCACCGCTAATCAATCGCACTGTGTGCGCTTCTTCCCAGGGCATTCTCTTCCCCGTTGCTCTCGGTGGAGCTGAGTCCAGATCAGAATCTAGTCGGAGACACTGAGACTGGAGATTATTTCAGTTCATGCATATTCACTTTCAGTTAAACAACATCCATACACTCCTCAATCCGGCACAAATATCCCTACATTAATTTTCTCCTTTTTCTTTGTCCTCTCTACTTCATTCTTACTCTTTTTATTTCTCTCTTTTCACACGTAGTTTAGTTTAGAGTTACCAAAGATAATTTAAACTCAAACTTCCCTTGCTCGGAAAAAATCATCCTCTCTATCTTTAAACCTATTTTCTCAAATAGGTTGTCTCAGCAGTTGTGAACCCGACTCTTATTTTATAAATTTAAACTCTGGTTTGTTCAGCAGAATACGAAATTTGGGGAATGAAGTTCTGCTTATATGGGAAAAGAACTTAAAAGTATTGGTATTTCAATTTTTTAAACCCATTCTTTCTATCTCAAAAAAATATTTTAATTAGTTTAAGTTTGTTTATTTTTACTTTTACTATTAGCCTTAGAAACCCAATTATACCCCGAATATATTTAAAGATATACTCCAAATACATTTAAACATATACTCCAAACATATTTAACATATCCAAATATATTAAACATATACTCACCTTTTTCTCCAGTTTGAGGATTCTCAAGACTCCTCACTTTTTCTTTTTCTCCGCTTTCTCAGCTGGAATCCTCAGCTAAATCCTCAGTTTAGTTTTACCAAATTCTTACATTTTTCTTTCAAAGCCACTCATATCCATCAACAAAATTTTGGTTAAGTTTTTAGTTTGTTAGTTTTTTTAGTGTTAGTAACCCTTAAACCTTCAACCAACACCAAAATGCTTTTGTAAGGAACAATAAGAAACCATCTCCAATATAATGTTGTCAATTGCAATTACCTCTTGTAATTCCTGATCTCTTGGCAAATTTCTCAATTATTGTTCCTCAGTTTTTGATTCCTTAATACATCTTAAATACTCTGCCTGATATAATGCCTTAGAGAAATCTCATAGCCACACTTCTCTTTAGCACCACCCATGCAGGCATAAAATGTACTGGAATTATCAGATTTTCAACAGATTGCTGTGCTGAGACGATCCAGACTCGGCCTTGGTCCTTCCGTCCCAGCTACACCTCTATTGCAAAATAATAATATTACTTATATTATAATAACAGTTATAATTATCATGAGCCCGACGTCAGAGCCCAATCTTACAAGTGTGTTTAAATTAATAAACACTCCATATAGTTAACTTATATTTATACTAGTTGATTTTTCCAAAATCACATAGATTTTTTTAATAAAAATCATAAAACATAGATCTTTTTCTAAAAATATCTAAACATGGATTTTTTCCTAAAAAATCTTAAAACATTGAAGCTTCTTGATTCTACACCGATTTCCTAACCCTGCCGTGAGACACGTCTGTCCTCAATCAATGAATGAGTGAATCTTTACCTTGGCCCTTTTAAACAGAATTTTACTTACCAGAAAGACAATGTCTGATTGCCACACCAGGTCCGCTGGATCACATCAGTGAGTGCACTCCTGGCTCTCTTGCATCCGGCTCTCACTTCGTTGAGATCCGGAGTGTCTGCTCACATGTGTGATCCTGCCGACAACGCCAAATTGTGGTGGCAATTTCTGTTTAATAATACACAATTACTACATAATCGTACACTATCATGCATTGTCATACGTGGTCATACATTGTTTCTCGGTAAGTTCAATTCTAACACCTGCAGGTGGACTCACCCCACACAGCCACCTAGTGTAGCATGTATAGAATGAGCCCAGAGCAATAGGAGAGTCACATTCTTATACATCATAAGCCCCTCCCTGGGAGGAAGAATACTTTCCTCATCTTCTTCACTGTTTGTGAAAGGTAGGCAGACATCCTGTCCCCCTTCTCTGTGCGAACCCCTGCTGTGACCTCGGGTGTGACTTCTGGTGTGAGACAATCTGTCTCCGAAATCTCCTATCTTCGCTTACAACACAAAAGACCCCAGTCCTGTATACTATGCAGAGATCCCCTCACGCCTCTACTCCAACACCTTGAGGGACCCCTGCAGTGAGCATCTTGCCGGGTGTCACACAGAGGGAGAGAAGCCATAAACATTTATTACCTTAAGCAACACTTGTATAGATACATTAACCCATGGGAACCACATCTGTTCATACATTCTTCTACATATGTCTGTTTCATCTATTAGTTATAACACAAATATAAAAACTGCCAATACAACCCTAAATTGCCCCTAACAGTGTGTCAATGGTGTGATAGAAAAGCATTGTATGAACAGTAGAAGCGCTGTATGAATGTGTGTGTGAATGGCTAAATGTGACTCATGAAGTAAAGTGCTTTAAGCGATTGATAAGTTGAGAATAGCGCTTTATAAATGCAGTCTATTTACCAATGATATTCACACAAACTAATGATAATACTAATAATAATAAAAGTAGCAGTAGCAGATCTGGATCCTGCAGCTCTGGAGTCACAGGTACCTGCAGCAAGAGGACAGTGACAAAGTTAATAACATGCAGAAGAGTGATATAAATGCATGAGACCGAGAGAGAGGCAGTAATGGAGAGAGCATGCTGTGTAATATCTGTGCTCTGCTGGCATTTCTATTTAGGTTGTCTAAATGCTGCACCAGCCAGCGGATGATGGTGCACCATCTTTATTCATGTCTCCTGCCACCAGTTGGGCCCTCCCACTGTGCTGCTTCCCACTCTCTCATCTCACTTCTCCTGGCACTGCTTGTTATATGTGTCTGAATCAAAAGGTTGTGACCTTTCCAAATCATTACGATTTCCTGTGCGCCTGTTTTTATGACTTATCAGACTGTGCAATACAGAGATCACTTTCCCTCTCTCCACATTTGATGAAATGGTTTACGTTTCTCAGCTATTATAAGGAATGTGTGTTAGCTTTATTGTGATGTATATCTGTATATCACAATTGTTAAAAATACATGCAAACAAATATTGTTGTACTATATATTTACAGTACAATACAATGCTAAACCATAGGTAAATACATTTCATCCAATCCACTCATTCCAAACACACATACATTCTCACCGCTGTAAACAAACACTGACACTTTCATTGTCTGTGTACCAAAGAACACAGACATATCTGTGGTCATATCTTATTGCACTGTGTTGAAAACCATCTGTCTACTGGGTATAGCTTATTAGTTTTGCCAGTTATGTTTTGCTGTGGAAAACAATTGCTGCCTAAATGATGTCAACTGGAAACATTTTCTTTACAGCTCACAAGTCATCAAGAAAAGGTCAGGGTCGATGTTGGCTGCACAAAACACAGGACCATAGCACTGAATGTTTAAATCGTGCATGTGGTTTGGTTTACAGAATAAAAAAACATGGGATTATGTGAACATGTCCTGTCTCGTGCTTCAAGCCACTGTTAACCTTTTTGAATCTTTAAAGCCTGAAGTCTTTATTTAACTGTTAATCAGATAAAATAAGATGTGCTGGTATATATATTAATGTTTTGTCATTATGCTGATTATACTGGTGTCTTTAGAGGATTATATCACTCTCAAAACATTTGTTAGTAGTGCACACAAATATTTTCTGGACATCATGGTTTTTCAAACCTCAAATACAACCACAATGCAAAGATTGATATTTTCCTCTTTTTTTATTTCTAAAAGCACGTTTTCGCTTTGTCATGATGGATTACTGAGTAAGGACTGATGGAGAGAGGTGACAATTTTACCCATTTTAAATAAAATCTACAAAATATGGAAGCAGTGAAAGACAAGTACAGTTTATTTTTGCCATTATAATTTTTCATCAGTAGAACATAGAGCAAGAAACATAGAGCCTGTGACAGGCAGGTAATGACAGCATAAATGCATGTGTACCAGAACGTAGAGAATGACATCGCAAAAACAAGCAGCCAAAATGAGCTTCCTGCCCTCAGAGTGAGGAGACATGTGCCTGTGTGCCACACAACCAAACTAAATTGTACTATGTTTTATGGTGTATAGACAAATTGTGAACAACCTTTGTTTCCATTCTTTTTTCTTTTTTGTTGTTCTGTTTTGTGGTCCTTTTCATAGTTTTTGTCCATACAATTATCTGTTATCAAGTTATTAGCACAGTGGGGTTATTTGGAATGATACATAAAATGTTCTGCCATGTCAAATTACTTTCCTAGTTAGCTAAGCTACAAACCTACAAAGCTGGCTTTAAAAAACAGACTAATCAGTTTCAGTTTTTTACATTCATTGAAGACAGCCCTTTTACAATAAAATGTCAAACAGATTCTGCTTGGAGAACAGAGCTGTGTAATGGGAGCTCTGAGTTGATGCAAATCCTGCTGCTGGACAACTGTGCGACCAAATGGATTTAGGCCAAACCTGACAAGTGAAACCACACCACTATTTATTACTTGCTTTGATCCAAATGATATAGATGCATTGTATATATATATATACCAACAACCATAACACAAGCTGGGGACACAGGCTGGAGCCTACAATCCCTACCAAACGTCTGGGACGGGTCTTTTGGGACAAACTGAACAACAACAAATCAGCTGTTTTTTGTTGTTGTTTATATTTTATGGACCCTCTAAGGAATACAACAGTTTTTGCTGCACAATCATCCTCCAGCAGCATCACCCATATTTTGGAAGTGAAATAGCACAGATTCATACATATTTAATATCCCGAATATGTTATAACATGCTTATGTTTTGAGCACCTGGAGTAAATGGAAGAGGAGACACAGGAGCTCAGGTTGCCTGCAAGCTTTTCATTAATATGCAGGCAGAGTGGATTTAACAAAGTAGACTCCTGTCAGAAACACTAAGGTAATTTAGGACTGTAAGACACCACTACTACATTGCCTCTCAAGCGTAACCCTAAAACTCAGACAGTAAAGAGAGGACAAAGTTTGGGAGGTTGTTTTAGGAGGAGCCAGGGTTCTGCATCATTGTATCACTATCAAGGAGATTAAAGCTAGTCTAGCTACAGTAACAAAGTTCTCAATACATTATATGGCACATGGTAAAAGTAAACAAAATCGTGCTCAGTGCTGACATCAAAGAAAAAGGCATTTTACAGATGGAATAAACATCCCTATATTTAGTTAAGGGGGACCTATTGTCACGGCTCAGGCCGTTACTCTTGTTTTCCCTGTTCCCTGTGTGTGTGTGTTTGTGTGTGTGTTCGTGGGCACAGTCTCCACTCCTGGCACATGGTGCGAGTTCCACACCTGGTCTTTTCGTGTGCTTCTAGTGGATCTTACTAATGCAATTTTTTCCTTGTGCCTCAGGATCGCCAGAGCCAACTCGCCTGACTCATCTCCAGCTCACAGAGTCTCTTGCTCACCCTCAGCCAGCCACCAGCCTATCATCTGCCTGCCCCAGCTCAACATTAAAAACTCTTAATCCCTCTCTGTGTCTGCTTTCGGGTCCAGATCAAACTCTAACGGAACAGAACAATATGGCCAACTATGGACCTGTCAGACATAGATTCCCTTCGTCAAACCCTGACCGCTCAAGGTGCGCTAGGGACAGCACGAGTGGACTCTTCACGATGTTGTGGACATGCTTCAAACGATGCCTCACTCGTCCTCCAAGCCAACATTCCCCAAAAAGCCATCCCCTCTTCACGCAAAGTAAATGTCCTAGATGGCAGGTTGTTGGCCCAAATCACCCACTAGACTGACCAGGTTGAGCTTATTCTGTCATGCAATCACTGGGAAAGGATCAAACTACTTGACATTCCCTCACCTAATGCCCCTATAGTGCTTGGTCAGCCCTGGTTTAAGATGCATAACCCCCATATTGACGGGTCCACCCGTTCAGTAATCAGCCGTCAGAGTCCCTTTTGTCATTCTCACTGCCTACAGTCTGCTCAAGCTCCCTCTCAGAGTGTTCCAGTATCCAAACCAGTGCCTCCAGACATCACGCTTTTCCCCCAGAGTATCTTGACCTTGATGAAGTCTTTTGCAAAATTAAAGCTCAAGCTCTGCCTCCTCACAGGCCGTATGATTGCTCCATTGACCTGCTCCCTGGCCCCCCCATCCCATCCAGTCGCCTGTACGTCTCCCGTCCTGAGAGAGAGGCCATGGAGAAACGACTCCCTAGCAGCTTGTCTCATATGCCCTTCCTCCTCACCTTTAGGCACAGGCTTTTTCTTTGTGGCTAAGAAGGACAGACACTCCGTCCATGCATTGATTCCGGGGATTAAAACAACATCACTATTAAAAATAAATACCCTCTCCCTCTAATTGACCCTGCCTTCGAGCCTCTTCACCAAGCCTCAGTTTTTTCCAAGCTGGCCCTAAGGAACGCCTACCACCATCCGGATCCAAGAGGGAAATGGGTGGAAAACAGCCTTTACCACCCCTCTGGGTCATGCCATTCGGACTCACCAACGCCCCTGCTATTTTTCAGGACCTTGTCAATGACGTCCTCATTTGCATTCTGATCCGTTTCATCTTTGTGTACCTGGATGACATCTTGATATTCTCCCGGAATAAGGAGGAGGACATTCAGCATGTACGGTTAGTACTCGCCGCCTCTGGGAGAACAACTTTATTTTAATGCGGAGAAATGTGAATTCTATGTAACATCTGTGAGCTTCTTGGGTTTCATTATTGAGCGGCGGCAGGTGAAGACTGACCCAGCCAAGCAGCTCTACTCTCGCAAGGCCCACTGTGCCCTTTTTCTAGGCCGCTTCAACTCTACACTCACTCACTGTACCCGAACCCGCAACACCAATCCTGATGCTCAGTCCCGCCAAACTGCTACTGAGAAGTTAAAGATTGAGCCTTAGACCATCCTTCGCCCCTCCTGTGTGGTTGCAGCTGTACATGGGAGGTGGAGACCCTGGTACAGGAGATCCAACACTCACACCCTGACTCAGGTAATGGCCCACCTAACACTCTTTTTGTGCCTGAGTCAGCCAGGTCCCAGGTCCTCCAGTGGAAGCACTCTTCCAAAATCGCCTGTCACCCAGGGTTTCATTGAACCCTCACCTTCGTCCAGCAGATATTCTGGTGGCCGTCCATTTCTCTAGACACCCATGCCTCCTGGAGCACCCAGATGCCCTGGGTGGAATATGCACACAACTCCCTCACCAGTTTGGCCACAGGTATGTCCCCATTCATGGCTTCCCTGGGTTATCAACCTCCCTCAGTAGAGTCCAGCCAGCGGATGATGGTGCACCATCTTTATTCATGTCTCCTGCCACCAGTTGGGCCCTCCCACTGTGCTGCTTCCCACTCTCTCATCTCACTTCTCCTGGCACTGCTTGTTATATGTGTCTGAATCAAAAGGTTGTGACCTTTCCAAATCATTAAGATTTCCTGTGCGCCTGTTTTTATGACTCATCAGACTGTGCAATACAGAGATCACTTTCCCTCTCTCCACATTTGATGAAATGGTTTACGTTTCTCAGCTGGATTTTTTTTGTCCTTGAGATGTTGTAATTGCTCGAAGACATTTTCCCTTTAGTTAATTAATGGAGTGTATTGGCAATAAAAGTATCAGTGTTGCTTCATTAACCCTTTCAGGCTTCATTTCTGGTCATAAAATCATCATAGGAAACTGCACATACATTAACCCACTATTACACAAAGTAATTCTAATTCTGGTACTGGCTAATTTTATTGTTATTATAAGGAATGTGTGTTAGCTTTATTGTGATGTATATCTGTATATCACAATTATTAAAAATACATGCAAACAAATATTGTTGTACTATATATTTACAGTACAATATATATATAAAGTATAGGTAAATACATTTCATCCAATCCACTCATTCCAAACACAAGTACATTCTCACCGCTGTAAACAAACACTGACATTTTTATTGTCTGTGTACCAAAGAACACTGTCAGCAGTTTTGGAGAGAGGTTAAGTCCGCCCTTCTTCGCTCTTCTACCCGAAACTAACGCTTTGCTGACCGGCACCGAATCCCCGCTCCCGCCTTTCAACCCGGTTAGAAGGTGTGGCTGTCCTCCCAAGATCTACCTCTCCAGGTTGAGTCCCGGAAATTATCAAAATCATTAACCCCACTTTTTACCGGTCACGGACAGTCTTAAAAAATGGGCTAAATGCATGTTGGAGTAATCTCTGTGAGCAACAGGGTTGGATACGTGCTGGAAGCAGTTCAATCAATCAAATTTAATTTGTATAGCCCATATTCACAAATCTCAATTTGTCTCAACAAGGTGTGACATCCTCTGCCCTTAACCCTCAACAAGAGAAAGGAAAAACTACAAAAACATTTTTTAACAGAGTAAAAAAGGATGTAGAAACCTCAGAGAGCCACATGTGAGGGATCCCTCTTCCAGAACGGACAGAAGCGCAATAGATGCCACGTGTAATGGAGAACATCAGAAAGATAAGTGTATTTGCAGCATTGATTAGAATAAACACTTTGTAGAGTATATCAAGCAGTCTTGTTGTAATCATAGTCCATGGTCAGCAGCCACCACGATCATGATCCAACATCAAGATCCGATAACACGACAGTCCACAGTCATTGTCAGTCAGGATCCACCATCAGCTGCCACCTCAATCGTGGTCCACCACCACCACTATCAGATGCCAACACAATACAGGAACTGCCATTATTATCAAGCTCAGCCAGCACGAAACAGAACCCACCATACAGGATCCACCATTACGATCACGATCTCTGATACGCGAAACGGTAAGGCAAAGGGACTCCGGGGAGAAAGTGAAGTCAGTATTGATGAGATATTAATTTCTTTGATGTGATAAGGATGGAGAAGAGGAAGGAGACGCTGGTAAGAGAAGCTCCGTGTGTCATGTGTCCCGACATGCTAGACCTATAGCAGCATAACTAACAGCAGGTCCAAGACAAGCCTGGACCGGCTCTAACTATAAGCTTTATCGTAAAGGAAGGTTTTAAGCCTACTCTTAAACACACGGATGTTCACCAGAGTGGCCTCTGCACGTCTTTTGCAGGGTCTGGAACAAGCCCCTTGGAACAGAACATCTTTTGCCAAGAGGGAAGCAGGCGTCTGGCTGAAACCGTCCTCCCTCACTGGAAGAAGCGCACTAGGTAACGCGTCACTTTTTGTTGGCACCCAGAGTGGCAGGATGGGCAGTTGGATCACCCGCTGTCACGCTGGAAGCGAATGGCTTCTTCGCCCAGGCGCCCTTGAGCTCCAGTGGCTTGCTCTGTCCCTGACCGCCAATTCTGAGGATGAGTCTGACACTCCGGGATGCGGGAACCTGGCTGTGCCGCGGCTTGGGTGAATGCTTGCCGGCGCTCTCCTGGGGAGGCAAAGCTGCAGTGCTTCCCCTTCTCTCATTTTCTCCTCATAGCGTTTCTGCATGGTGACTACTGCTGGGCCGAATAAGCCTTTCGGGCCAAGGGGAACATCAAGGAGTTGGGCCTTTTCTTTATGGGAGAGGCTCACCGAGCTCTCTCCTAGGTTATCATCAGGGCCATGGCTCTTTCAGAGGCCTGGACAGCGCACCTGTGCAGACGCAGGCAGAGGTCTGTTACCACGCACAGCTCGTCCCGCGCCGCCAGGGCCGGTAAAGACACCATGTCATCCTCCAACTCAGCCTGGTAGGATAGCAGCAGCGATGAGGCGTTCAGAGCTTTCACCGATGTGGCCACTGCCTTGTAACTTTTTCCCATCAGTGACAACTGGAAACAGTCCGCTTTGAAGGGCAGGGTGGGGCTGGCTGAGGTCATGGTGGACCTTTGAGTCGGCTGGAGGTGAGTTGCCAGTAAAGGTTCAACTGTGGGTAGGTGGGAGAAGCCTTTTTTTCAACCATGTCCAAGGCTGACCCTCACTGGTTCTTGGCGGAGAGTCGGTTACTCCAGGACCGTGTCAACGGCAGAAGCGGTTTGGTGGAAGCTTTTGCTTTGGGGAGCCTTTGAACCTCATAGCGGGACATGGTGGTCTTGGTGATGGCTTCAGGCCACGCAATTCCAAGCTAGCAGCCACTTTCTAACCGACCTTGTGCAGGTCCATGCTGGAAGCCGGGTTTGGGCTGCAATGTACAATCTTCGGTCATCAGTCTCGCGGCTGGTGGGGTGAAAGTGGATTCCACGTCCACCTCCTCATCATCGGAGCCGAGGCTAATGGACTCCACTGAGTCGGAGTCACCACCGACAATTACGCCCTGTCCGGACATTAGGTCGGTTTCGTGCTCGCTGTGCAACGGCGTCGAGATGATCTAACCCAAACCTTACCCCAGCTTGCTCTCGCGGGGAAGGGGTTTCCCTGGGTGCTCTTCGCTATCGCCTGCGGATGGGGGATGGCTACCCCATCAAAGGATCCACCACTGACAAGCTAGCTGGGTGCGCTAGCTTGCGTCGGCTGGTTTTTGTGATAAGGCGTGCACTGTGCTCATAGCTGCCCGGGGATGCTAGTGTTTCTCAGCCATGTTCCAGATCGAACAAACAAAGTGGGTATCTGCCCCCGAGATTTTGTTACCACATGTGCACATGGTGCATGGTGAGGGCAGTAGCAGGGTCCATGGTGGCCATCTCTTCCGATAAAGTTGGAAGCGGTGAGTAGCTAGTATGGTGACTAGCTACTAAACTCAAGAAGCTATGCAGCATTCAGGTAGCGCTCGTCGACTGATTGAGTAGAGGTCTTAGACTGAGGTGATGACATGATGTCAGGTCTATATATATGTAGCGTGGTGGGAAAGCGGGGATAGTGAAAGGTTGCCACAACGCCACCTGGGGAGTTCCACCTCCAGGAAATATGGTGAGTGCAACAGCACAGGTTTCGTTTGAATCACGGGGCAGGAGACGTGTTGTACTAACAAGAAAGAACTTTAATATAACAGGAATAAATACAAACAAAAACACAATGAAACAAACAAACAGAATAACAATTTAACATAAGAATGAGCAACCGGGGACAGGGCTGGGACTTACCACGGCGACGACAACCAAAGAAAAAGGGGAAGGATTAATAAACTCGCCACTGTCGTGTTCTTTTATCCCGAGGTATGAGAAGAGCCGGTCTCGGTTTGGTTCAACAAGTATTTATTCAGAAGCAATGAAAAGGTACAACATAGCTATGTGCACATAGATATGGGCACTCAATACACAGCCTCGGCTAAGTCAGTAGCACGGGGTAGTCAAGAGTCGCGCCGATCGGACGGCGGGTGCAATATTTATAATAGTAGGTAGAACTTCATTGGTCCCATCCTCTTGGCCCTGGAGTCTGCGAATGATGAGGAGCCGCTCCCAGGTTCGCCCCTCCTCTGACCGTTGCTGGGCAAATCTTCACATTTCTGACAGTGTTTGGTTTCATGTTTTACAGACAGGCCTTCAGCTGAAGCCTTGTGGGTCTTCAGTATTTTTGCTGATACGGTGTTGTTGTTCATTGGAGTGAGAAACCTTGCGTTATCGGCTGTATGTTCTGTGTGTCTAAGCATGCACGAGACAATACTTTTTAAGAACGACACACTTCCTTGGTCCTGAGCCAGGCAGTCTTTAACTGTTGAGCCGTGCTCTTATCAGCCGCAACAGTTCATAAAAGTGTGGTTTAGGACAGTGCAATTTCCAGTAAAAGCCAAAACAGCAGGTCCGTCTGAGGCGTGGTGGCCAATGACGGCCGACGAAGGAGCAGGGCCTCTAGGAAGACGAATAAACAAATTTAATAATTAATATGACAACATAACATAATTTGATGAATAATGGCACCCTGCAAGCCAAGTCACAGTCACAGCAACCCGGAGGGTGGGAGTCTCCCCCAGCCGTAGATGAGTACAGCTGTAGCATGACATAAACAGTCAGCTGGGGTAAGATAAGCAAGAGATGGCAGACAACGTTACTTACAAAGCAGACCCGCAACTGCACCCCGAAGGTCCCCCGGCGGAGCGATCCCACTCCAGCAGTCAGTCACGCTGCGTATGAGGGGGGATATTTAGGGGAGGCGCTGGCTGTCACACAAACACGCCAAACTCCGCCGCGGCTACAGCAGTAGCTCTTCTACGCTATCCAAGACCCACCGGAGAGGAGCGGAAACGGAAGGAGGGCGAGCCAAACACGGCCGCCTCCTTAAATACGGGACGCCTGATGTCGCCTAACGACTGGCAACAGGTAGAGCGCCCCGCAGCGGCAGGTAGGGAGCGCGCATCTGGCTACATATAGTAGGAAGAAGTCCCTCCTCTAGTGACAGACAGTCTGCCTACCAGTGTAAAATTGCTTCTGGGGGATAGCGTGGAGGGCGTGTCCCATAGTGAGATACAAGAAACGATTGTTGAAAGAGAACTGCCACTGCCTGTACCTTCTTTGCCTGTGACAGTTACATAAGCAGCTAAAAAGGGATTTGTATTATTTGTATTCGACAGTTTTGGATCAGTTGAAACCACTTTCTCACTTTTTTGTTGTTCTGACAAGGATTCATTTATTCATTCATTAACGAAGAAAAAGGGAATACATGTTACCATCCGGCATTTGTAGAGAAAACATTGCTATAACCCTTGTGTTGTCCCTGTTTCCCCGGCTGTTGGCCCCCTCACATAGCCCACCACATATTAGCACACACACGTAGGGCAATAGACAAGTGAGCATTCCTTGCAGATGTATTTGTTACACCCGCGGCACACGGTGTGAGTTTTACAGTCCTTTTTCCTGGGGCATATCTGACACCTCTTCCTCTTACTCGCCCCGAGCGGGGCTGCTGCGGCGATGACTAGGGCTATGGAGGAGGCCGGACGCTCGGGTCGAGCGTCGTCGTCGTGGTCAAGAGCTCTCCGTGCGGCAGCGGCTTTCACAGCCTTCATAACCGAGGCAGACGCTTCTGTGCGGGGGATGCGCTCCCTTCGTGCGATGAACGGAGCCTTTCCCAGCTGCTCGAGGAACACCCTCCGCTTGTTCCACTTGCCCGGCATCCAGTCTGGGTTGATCTCTCTCCATATCACGAAGGTGTTGTAGGAAGAGACGGCACTAGAATTCAAGGCCAGCGCGCGGCCATCCTCCTGCAGCTGTACGTGCCGATCACCTTGTCTAGGTTGTCCATGCCTCCTTTGTTGCGGTTGTAGTCCAGGACGATGACCGCTTTCCCGTCCTCGCGGTCGCTGACGTCTCGTCCATCCCTTTCCAGTCATCGCCGTATTTTCGACGACCCTCCGATTCGTCATCTCCAGGATGATGTTCTGAAAAACACACTGAAAAGTTATTTTAAACAAAATAAATGATCAAATATGCATCCCATACTTTGGAGGGGGGGTGAACCCGGCGTTACAGAGTGAAGGCTTTGTCTTCTGCTTGTCTTCTTATTTCTTTCCCTTTGTCTTCAGCTTGTCTTCCTCTTCCTTTCCTTTTGTCTTTGCTTGTCTTCCTCTTCCCTTTGTCTTCTGCTTGTCTTCTTCTTTCTTTTCCTTTGTCTTCTGCTTATCTTTTACTTCCCTTTCTTTTGTCTTTTTGTCCCTTTATTTTCTTGTCTGGCTCATAACTGCCTTCATGAGCACCGTCATCCTCGGGTCTGTTGGGTGCAGGATCCTTTGGCTTTTTCGATATCTCTGGGTTTCTCAGTCCAAGAAAGTGTTGCATTCTCTTCAAGATTGAGGGCTTTCTCTTCTTTAGAGCAGCATCATGACTGACTGACACTTCATCAGCACTGTCATCCTCGGATGTTTTGGCAGCTGCAGCTCCATTGCTTGAAGAAATGGAGGCTGACTCTTCATCAGCACCGTCATCCTCGGGTCTGTTGGGTGCAGGATCCTTTGGCTTTTTCGATATCTGTGGGTTTCTCAGTCCAAGAAAGTATCGCATTCTCTTCAAGATTGAGGGCTTTCTCTTCTTTAGAGCAGGAAGATAGTTTATTTGGATTAAAGCGTCTATTGTCACCAGTTCCTGTTGGTGAAACTTAATTTTCTCCATGTCCACCTGGAACTCACAATCGATTTCTTCTTCACTTTCCTTTGTCTTCTGCTTTTTTTCTTCTTTCTTTCCCTTTGTCTTCTGCTTGTCAGACCTGATTTTCTTGTCTGGCTCATAACTGACTTCATGAGCACTGTCATCCTCGGATGTGATGGCAGCTGCAGCTCCAATGCTTGAAGAAATGGAGGCTGACTCTTCATCAGCACCGTCATCCTCGGGTCTTTTGGGTGCAGGATCCTTTGGCTTTTTCTGTCTCTGTGGTTTCCCCTGTTCCAGAAAGTGTTGCGTTCTCTTCGAGATTGAAGGTATTTCTTCTTCTTCCCTTCCCTTTGTCTTCTGCTTTTCTTCTTCTCCTCCCTTTGTCTTTTGCTTGTCTTCTTCTTTCTTTTCCTTTGTCTTCTGCTTATCTTCTTCTTCCCTTTCTTTTGTCTTCTGCTTAACTTCCTCTTTTCTTCCCCTTGTCTTCTGCTTGTCTTCTTCCTTTCCCTTCTGTTTTTTTTCTTCTTCCTCCCTTCCCTTTGTATTCTGCTTTTCTTTTTCTTTCTTTTGTTTTGTCTTCTGCTTATCTTCTTCTTCCCTTTCCTTTGTCTTCTGCTTATCTTCTTCTTCCCTTTCCTTTGTCTTCTGCTTATCTTCTTCTTCACTTTCCTTTGTCTTCTGCTTTTCTTCTTCTTTCTTTCCCTTTGTCTTCTGCTTGTCAGACCTGATTTTCTTGTCTGGCTCATAACTGACTTCATGAGCACTGTCATCCTCGGATGTGATGGCAGCTGCAGCTCCAATGCTTGAAGGAATGGAGGATGACTCTTTATCACAGTCTTGATTTGTGACAGCATCAATGGAAGAGCTTGTTTGCAGTATATTTGCCATGTCAACCATTGTAAAAAAAGGATGTTTAAGGGCTACACTGGGACTAATTCTAAGATGATCATCAAGATGTAGACAACATTTTACGAGGTCTAAAAATGCCATCCTGTCAGGCTCATTCTGTTTGTCTGGGAATCTCTGTACTGCTTCTTCTAATTTCCACTCAGAACATCCCAGTGACCATTCCAATTGTGGCTTTACACCCATTACCTTCTGGTACTCTTCTGGTGTCCTCAGTCTCCACCCTGTTTCCTTATTGAAGATAAAATACCTCCAGCTGTATACTCCAGACCACAGTAACTGATCCTCTGGCCCTCCCAGCAGGTGCACAATAGATTTCATCCAACTATACGCACAATTATAAGGGAGGGGATTGTATGCAACCCACTCCCCACATATCAACAGCTTGGGAAAAGGAGAGACCCAAGGTTACTTCCGGTGCTGTGTATGCATTCTGCGTACCATTTCCATATTTCACTCGGCTCGCTGGGAGGGCCTGGCCAAAATTGATCAGCTTGATCTTGAATGGTTCATACTTGTGATTGACAAGCATTATGTTGTCAAGTTTCAAGTCGGTATGCATGATGCCAACACTATGTATGGCCTCAACAGAGACCAGTAGCTGGTGTGTCACAAGACGAATTTCATTGAGAGTCAGTGGCATCCATTCCCTCTCACACATTAGGTTAAAAAGGCTTCTGTCCAGCATTTCAAAGGCCAAATAAGAAACGTCCTTAAGCCTGAAATGGTCAATGAATTTGACAATATGTTTTTCTGAGTCAAGGTCCCTGACCGCCTCCAACATCGCCACTTCATGAAGGAAGCGATCTTTATTCAATTTTTGGATTTTTATGGCCACCATCTCAACTTTGTCAACACTGAAACACTTGAAGACTTGGCAGGGACATCTATCACTGTGTGGGCCCATTATCAGGTAGGTACAGGTACTGATGTAGAGAAAATGATGTTCCACCTCCTTCTCCTCCTTCTCCTCCTTCTCCTCCTCAGACATTGGTAAATCATTTGAGCTGGAAGTTGACATTGTCATTGTTTTAGTTTTTCAGGAAAATGTTCCCAAATACTTTTCAAAAGTAGTCCTTTCCTCTAATGATACATAAATGATCACGGTTCTTCTTTGTCTTCCGTTCAGTTTATTAGCAGGTGGCAACTGGCTTTTATATATACTAGTTTTCTGAACTTAAAAACATCAAAGGTTCAAAAGCAGACTAGTTCTTAATAATAGGAAAAAAGACAACAACATGTGATGACACTACAAAGACCAAAGGAATGTATTAATGTCAGGGGATATTGCAAAGATAACGGGACAGTTCTAAATAGTGAAATATATGAACTGAAAGAACTTGTGCTATGTTGTGCAATAGTAGGTAGACTGAATGTTGGCTAATTTTCAATAATCATGAAATATGATTATTAAAGTAATACAAATTATTTAATTAAAATAATTAATTAATTAATTAACAAATAATAAAGTTATCAATTACGAATACTGAGATAAGTAATGGAAACAATAAAATCATCAATTAAGAAATATAAAAGTTGTAATTCTACTTTTATCAAAGACGGGGCACCACCCTGGTAACCAGGGACCAACAATTAGTCGATAAAGATCAGTTTCATAATCTGAAAAGACCGAATCTATGACGGCGCGCGTGGAGTGGTGCACGTGGTGTGAATCCATCACAATCGTAAACATATATATAATGCCTCCAATGGGTATATCTGGAGATAAGTGTGTGTGTGTGTGTGTGTGTGTGTGTGTGTGTGTGAAGAAAGTGGCGATTGAAACCTTGTCAGTGGTATCGTATTACAAAGGCTAAAAAGGCGCACGAGATTGTGCCACGTGTGGTGTCGCACAATGGCGGATCGAAGTTGCGCACGTGTTGTCGCGTCGCCGAATCTATGACGGCGCGCGCGGAGTAGTGCACGATGCGTGAATCGAGGACAAAGGATACTTGAGTCTATCTCGTGTTTCAAAGCGCTGAACGGCGTCGAGATGCGACCTTAGTACCCAGGCCTCCGAATATATGTATATATGTATCATGAGGTGTGTGGTTACAGGTCGGCACGTATGTGCCGGTGGTTTTAGGAGAGAGAAGAGATAGAGGAAAGAAACATGTAATAAAAGATCAGAGGAGATCTTACACACCGTCCGACACAATTCTACAGAACTTCACCACCCGGTACCCAAGCGGACAAACTAAGATCCGTCTCGTTGTGTACCGATTTTTCAATGGGTTAAAAGTCTCCGTAAAATTGGTCTAACGGTAACACAGTGCCCCGGTGTGGCCGGGAGGGCGGATGCATCACAGCGCTCTGACACAGTGTGACAAGTGGAGACCTAACGGTCTTAACAAAAGATACACTCAAATAATAAACACGCTAATGATTAAACTAATATCTGCCCAGACATCAGCCTCCTACTTGTTGAAGTTCCACGGTCGAGTGATGCGCAGGCGGCGCGTTCAGGGAAGACAAGTGAAATTGTTTCGTGGCCTCGTTGCTCCGCTGGCGGGACAGGTTGCAGACCGGATGGGAAGAATTCGTCTCGTTTCCCTGGGGCGAATGAATCTTGCCTAAAGCGAATAAACGTCTTGCTTTTCTGTAGCGAATACAACTTGCTCTTCTGTAGGGATGACAGCTAAAAAGCAGCTGTAGTTTCGGATCTGGAGAAAAAGTCTGTGAGATAAACTCGGCCTGCGAGTGTCGGACTTTTTCCGCGGCAGTTTCAAAATAAAAGTTCAGGTAAAAACAAAACGGGACGGTTTACAAAAATAAAGTCTTAAGTCAAAAATCAAAATACAAACGTTTGGTAAATTGCTCCCTTTCGTGCCTGGATGATATAGACTAAACCTGGAGAGGTTGTGAGCTGTCTTCAGTTCACTGGGAATGAGCATTGGATTCAGGGAGAGCTCACTATTTATTACCTGATGAGGTGTCCGGCCTCCCTCTTGGGGGGGCCTTGGTTTTTTTTGGCTCACAGCCAATGGAAGGTCAGTGTTTGACCTCGGCCGGTGGTCAGAAGAATGTTACCCCCACCGCAGGCATTCGGGGGGTCTCTGGTTTTGCCCGCCATAAAACTCCTACTCAGGCTTCTCAAATCCCATTCCGGCCGTGAGGCCGGAAATAACTCTAGTCAGGATATCAGCCCGCGTAGGCCTCACTTATTCCTTTGTCTGGGAGTGAGGCCCAACATCCCCCCTTTGGTTTGGAGTGGGGCATTCGTCGCAGTTTCCAGAGCAAACTCTAGGGTCGAGAGTCCAGTTGTAATCCAAGGAAAGGTAATCCCTGAGTGAGGTTGGAGCAGTAAATGTTAGTTCAGTTCATGAGGCACAATCTGGGCAGAGAGAGGCATAGATGTCTGGGCATACAGAGGCAAACAAAATGTCTGGGCAGACAGAGACTATATAATATTTCTAACTACGGCACACAATTTCACTTTCACATAATGCTATCAGCAGTCATTGTCACATATCCAGGAATTAATGTGAGCGTGAAATGAAGAGAAAGGGGAAAAGGAGCAGCAGGAACATTCTATGTTAGTAAGCTGTGTTTTTGGAAAAAGTAGACACTGTCGCAGTCGTTCTCGATGGAACGAGGAAAAGTGAATCCAATTTTGCCTGAAGTTTCTGAATATGTTTATACATCAAATAAGCCACCAATGACGTGATGATCCAACCACTAAGGAGCAGCCCAAGAGCGACCAGGCTAATGGGATGTTCTGCATACGTTGGTGACCGACTAGGGTGTTTACCAAATTTGGTGGTAAGTCCAGTTGGTTTGACACTGAACTTTACCTCCTTTGTCCCCTCAGCTATGAGCTGTTGTTGGATGGTTGTATCAATCGTAAGATTGTGACCTCTAAAGGCGTCCAGGATCTCAACCTCCGCATCATGTCTGTCGGAGTTGAGATGATGGAGGACAATGTCACCAATATGTATAGTGGCTCCTTGAGGAACCATTACAAACATCATCTGGTTGATCAGCCTTAGTTTAGTGGATGTATCATGACGGTCATAGGCCATTATGGCTTCGGTGGCGGGTGTATTAACCAACCATTTGCTACCTGCTCGCTCTACTCTAGTTGGTGTGTCCTCATTTCTGGTGGACATGCGGCCTTGGCACTTTTGTTCTGGGGCGTCGGATCGCAGACCACAAAGGTAATTTGTGGCATCCCTGATAAAAGGGGTGCTGGGACAAATCCAATGGATGTCCTTTGTTTTTGTGCATAAACTTAAATTTGGGGATGAGATAGAGCGAGGGGGTTTCGTCATGGTAGGCGAGTAGTGGTGGTGATGAATATGTGTGTTATCCTGCCAAAACCCAACATTTAGAACAGACTTTAGACGGTACACGTTCTGTTGTTCAATGATCGGTAGATTTATGATAAATCCTATTTCTAAGTTCTGCGGATCTACCGATATTGGACTTGCACTGCCAAGACTGAATGTGTATCTGGGAGGGCTGCACAACCGTAGTGGTAGCAGACTTCATGATTCTCTCAACGAGGTCTAAGGAAACCGAATAGGTGGGGATCCTATCGGCGCTCAGGCTGTTAACAGTGGAGCTAACTTCTCTCATGAGGTCCTACATTAGGTCTTTTCGCTACCTGAACATACATTATGTCATCCCTAACAACTACTGACAGAGTCTGTAAGGCATGCAACTATTGATGGTGTGAGTGGTTCGAATGGTCTTCCTGTTGGAGTGGGGATATCTCCTCCCTTTCAGATGTGGAGGTGAGAGGGAGATGTTCTGTTTACGCCAGGTCCGACCTAATCAACAAAGTAAACTTTGGGAGTGGGGAACGAGAGCGCCTGTTCTAATCTAGCCGAGGGGGTTCAATGTCTGGCTTCTTGGAGGAGCCTGGAGGGGCAGGTACTCCGAGGTCCTTTATTGCTTCAGCCACACATCTCCGTATAAGGTCCTCCATCCCAGGGTGCATCCCATGTTTTGGATTTCGGTCGCCATACTTATACTCCTGGTATTGATGGGGTTGATTTGAATCCTCACCCCCCTGGTTTGGTTTGAAACCTTGTTGTCGGAAGGGTCGGTGTTGATTGGGTTTTCGTTCGGCCCAATCCCTACCTCTCTGTTGAGAAGTATTTGGATATCATGGTCTTCCCTGATTGTGGGGCTGGTTTGAATCCTCACCCCCCTGGTTCTGTGTGGCACCCTGTTGGAAGGGTCGACGTCACTGGTTCCCTATTCTGGGGTCCATCTTGGCGCGGGGTATCTCGTTGCCTTCCAGCGCCAGGTCCACATCGGGTTGGGCTTGGATCCCCAGAACCCTGACGTCCTGTTCAGGTTCTCTGGCGGGGCGTGTTCACGTCTCCCAGGCTAGCTGAGAATACCTCCTTATCTCCTGCATGGTGAAGTCACCTGCTCTGCAGTGCATGGTGACATCATACCGCACACTCTCGTGGAGGTTATGCAGGAATAAGGATTTGAAGGCGGTCTCTTCGTCTAACCCAGGGGCGTTGCGACCTTGGAAGTACGCCGCCCTCAGGCGTCTGTAATACTCCTTCGGAGGTTCATTCCTCCTATGCATTACCGTAAAGGCACCCAGGGTGGCAGAGGCCTGGTCGGTGAAGAGTGAGTACTCTTCTCGCAGGGCCCGACAGAGTGCGAAGTAGCGATCTCTGGTACCGGGGGGGAGCGTCTCCATGAACGCATGGACGCTTCTGGTTGTCGTTTTCCAAACCAGCTTCAGCTTCTCTCTGAATGATGGGTTTGGCAAATCCAAGAGGCAACGTTCGACCTCCCGCAGGTAGTCGTCTATGTTGGACTCTTTGCTGTTTGGGTCGAAGCGCTCAACATCTTTGGACAGGGACTCCAGCTGTCGGGTGCGGATTCCCTCTCTCCGAGGGGGTGCTGGGCCATCAGAGTCTTCGACTCGTATCCACCACGGTATTGATCATCGCGGTCATCATATCTTTGCCCTGCACCGGGAGTGGAGGACCATCCAGGACGCGACCGTGAGCCATAGTGCGCATACGCCTGAGTGGCAGACGGGGGTTCAGAGCTCATCATGTCTCTTGCTTGTTGGGAGTATCCTCCAGCCCTCCAGGGCGGAGTTCTTCCGTCGTCATAGTTGGGAGCAGGGTGGCTCCGGGCTGGGTGTGCTGGAGTTGTTTGGTAGTCCCAAGTCATTGCACTCCCCAGGGTTGTCTTTTGCTCCCCCCCTAGACGCTGCGTTGGCCGGAGTGATCGTCTGCTGGGCGTGTTGGGCCTTCCAGAGCAAAGCTTCCTCTGCCTGAGGGTTGCGCAGCTGTGTTCGCAGCTGCCCTCCCAGGGACTCGCTTCTGCTGGCTCCATCTGGAAGGGCGTCAGCTCCGGGCCCTGTCGTCCAGGGTGTCAGTTCGGGGGAGGCCAGCCCTCTTTGACTGCCCCCCCCCCTTTCTCCTGATCCTGAGCTTGGACCTGCGCGCGCAGAAGCTCGCACTCCTGTCTTGATTGGTCATGTTCTTCTCGGACCTGCTCGCACAGCATTTCGCGCTCCTGTATTGCGTGTCGCAGGTGGGAATTTGACTCCTCCTCCTTCCGACATACTGCCTGCATGGCCATTAGCTCCTCCGCATGTTCCTGGGTTTGCAGCTTGGCTCTCTGTTTATACAGGAGGGTCAGTTGACCCAGAATTTGGGGTATTGTCTGTTGGAGGCCAGTGGGGTTATTAAGATATCTAGTTAGTTCCTCAATCTTTTGATCACAGGTACTCACGTCGTAACCACTCAAATCATCAACAGACATCTGTATAAGATTGGCGACCATCTGTGACAGGTCGCCTGGCCCTGAAGGAGCCCTTGTCTCACGGTGGTCCTTGTTACTCATCTTTCTGAGTGAAACAAGACACCTGGTGGACGGATTTAACTCGCTTTCCACAAAGCGGGTGCAATGCGTAGGTTACAAAACACAACAAAAGGCACAGGTGAGCTTCACCCTGTGTCTATCACGTAGCTCTATCTAGGATAGCTCGGCAGCTCAATCCTCTAGACCTAGTTAGTCTCCTCAAAATCATAAAGCATTAAAAAATATCTCCAATAAAAGCTACTAAACTACTGAAACGCAGTCAGCAACCAACCAGTTACACAAAACGTCTGCTTAGCAAAGGAAATTAAACATAAAAACTTTCAAAGACAAATAAATGTCCAAAATTATTTCTATCTTTAAAAATTAATTGTGATCATTGTGCATCAAGATGACAACCACTGATATGCAATAAGCAGCCGACTACGGTTACGCAAAACGTCTGCTTAGCAAGGGGAATTAGAAAAATTAAAATTCTCAAAGAAAAATAAATTTCCAAATTTATTTATTTCTCTAAAAATGTATTATTATTATTGTTCATCAAGATGACACAACCAATGATATGTAATAAGCAGCCAACCACGGTTACACAGCACTAGTATACCTGCTTGGCAATGGTGCAAGGGAATAAAATAAAATTTTCAACAAAACTAAATTTCCAAATTTTTTTCTTTCTTGAAAATTAAAATTGGATTATATGTACACAAATATTATGACACAGCTGGAATAAGATTGCCTCACACGGGGCACCAATTATGTTGTGCAATAGTAGGTAGACTGAATGTTGGCTAATTTTCAATAATCATAAAATATGATTATTAAAGTAATACAAATGATTTAATTCAAATAATTAATTAATTAATTAACAAATGATAAAGTTATCAATTACGAATACTGAGATAAGTAATGGAAACAATAAAATCATCAATTAAGAAATATAAAAGTTGTAATTCTACTTTTATCAAAGACGGGGCACCACCCTGGTATCCAGGGACCAACAATTAGTCGATAAAGATCAGTCTCATAATCTGAAAAGTTCAATTATAAATCTCAATGTTTGCTATTAAAGATTATATAATGAACAGTGAAGGTTTTAAGTTCGAGCACAGGCAGTCATAATCCAGCTATATTCACATACATATGTATAAATAATCACAAAATACCGGTACTTTAATTACAAATGGGGTTTATTGAAGATAATGACATCAACGTCAATCAATGACTATTATCACAGCAAACACCCACTATATCAAAGATCAAACACCACAAGCTTCCATCACAATCGTAAACATATATATAATGCCTCCAATGGGTATATCTGGAGATAAGTGTGTGTGTGTGTGTGTGTGTGAAGAAAGTGGCGATTGAAACCTTGTCAGTGGTATCGTATTACAAAGGCTAAAATGGCGCACGAGATTGTGCCACATGTGGTGTCGCACAATGGCGGATCGAAGTTGCGCACGTGTTGTCGCGTCGCCGAATCTATGACGGCGCGCGCGGAGTGGTGCACGTGGCGTGAATCGAGGACAAAGGATACTTGAGTCTATCTCGTGTTTCAAAGCGCCGAACGGCGTCGAGATGCGACCGCAGTACCCAGGCCTCAGAATATATGTATATATGTATATGTATCGTGAGGTGTGTGGTTACAGGTCGGCACGTATGTGCCGGTGGTTTTAGGAGAGAGAAGAGATAGAGGAAAGAAACATGTAATAAAAGATCAGAGGAGATCTTACACACCGTCCGACACAATTCTACAGAACTTCACCACCCGGTACCCAAGCGGACAAACTAAGATCCGTCTCGTTGTGTACCGATTTTTCAATGGGTTAAAAGTCTCCGTAAAATTGGTCTAACGGTAACACAGTGCCCCGGTGTGGCCGGGAGGGCGGATGCATCACGGCGCTCTGACACAGTGTGACAAGTGGAGACCTAACGGTCTTAACAAAAGATACACTCAAATAATAAACACGCTAATGATTAAACTAATATCTGCCCAGACATCAGCCTCTTACTTGTTGAAGTTCCACGGTCGAGTGATGCGCAGGCGGCGCGTTCCGGGAAGACGAGTGAAATTGTTTCGTGGCCTCGTTGCTCCGCTGGCGGGACAGGTTGCAGACCGGATGGGAAGAATTCGTCTCGTTTCCCTGGGGCGAATGAATCTTGCCTAAAGCGAATAAATGTCTTGCTTTTCTGTAGCGAATACAACTTGCTCTTCTGCAGGGATGACAGCTAAAAAGCAGCTGTAGTTTCGGATCTGGAGAAAAAGTCTGGGAGATAAACTCGGCCTGCGAGTGTCTGACTTTTTCCGCGGCAGTTTCAAAATAAAAGTTCAGGTAAAAACAAAACGGGACGGTTTACAAAAATAAAGTCTTAAAGTCTTAAGTCAAAAATCAAAATACAAACGTTTGGTAAGTTGCTCCCTTTCGTGCCTGGATGATATAGACTAAACCTGGAGAGGTTGTGAGCTGTCTTCAGTTCACTGGGAATGAGCATTGGATTCAGGGAGAGCTCACTATTTATTACCTGATGAGGTGTCCGGCCTCCCTCTTGGGGGGGCCTTGGTTTTTTTTGGCTCACAGCCAATGGAAGGTCCGAGTTTGACCTCGGCCGGTGGTCAGAAGAATGTTACCCCCACCGCAGGCATTCGGGGTATCTCTGGTTTTGCCCGTCATAAAACTCCTACTCAGGCTTCTCAAATCCCATTCCGGCCGTGAGGCCGGAAATAACTCTAGTCAGGATATCAGCCCGCGTAGGCCTCACTTATTCCTTTGTCTGGGAGTGAGGCCCAACAGCTAAATATAGATGCAACATAAAGTGTGTTTTAAGTTTTAAAGGTTAAACCCCCCCTCTCTCATTTGCCTCAGTGGTTTGTTCTAATTCAATAAAATTGTATTTGTACAGCTTCAAATCATAACATACATTATCTCAAGGCACATTACATATAGGTATATATTTATAGAGAAACCCAACAGTTCCCACAATGAGCAAGCACTTTGGCGACTGTGGAGAGAAAAACGGACTTATTAACGGGAAGAAACCTCTAGCAGAACCAGACTCAATGTGGCGGCCATCTGCCTCGACCGGTTGGGGTGAGCAGAAAAAATGGGGAAGAGAGATGGGTGGAAAAGAGGGGAGAAAAGAGAGAGAGATAGGGGGGAGGGGGAAGAGAGAGGAGAGAGAGACCAGAAAAACTTGTGCAACATCAGGTTGCTCAGACTAGTTATAATGAAAACAATAAGAGTGTAGAGATGTTATTATTGATAGCAGCAACAATTCATATAATATAATAATCATATAATAATAATAATTATTATTATTGTCCTGGTCAAGCATAACTCCAAGGTTCTTCACAGTGGAGCAGGGGGCCAAGCTAATACCATCGAAGGTGACCATCTGGTCAGACAGGGTTTCTCTGAGATGTTTAGGGCCAATTACAATGACCTAATTTTTGTGTGAATTTCGAAGTAAGAAGTTCTTTATCATCCAGGCCTTAATGTTCTTGAGACATTCCCGGAGTTGAACTAAGTGATTAGATTCTTTACTAGATACTTTTTTTTTTTTTTAATGGAGAGTCGCGGTCCGGGTGTAAACCTCTCGCGGTCCGGATTTAGACCGGAGTCCGCCAGTTGGTGACCCCTGTTCTACAGGATCAACGTTGCATCCCCCACACCATTGGGTTCCATGGTACTGCTCTCAGCTGCTGGGGGCGAGAATGTGAGGCGGTGGAGTCCTCTGTTCCTCGCGACCTTGATGGTACTAGTCATCCAAGGTAAAGGCCGTGGTGACGGTCTGAGTGAGGTCGAAATAGATCATAAGTTATGACTATAACTATGGTTCTATGAGACCGAACGAATACCTGATGTCTAAGGATCTTTTCCATT
>VCHM03000040.1:0-12500 GCA_006182925.3 Reinhardtius hippoglossoides
AATATATATATATATATATATATATATAAAACCTCTGTCTTGTAAATACAATGACGGCTGAAGTTTGCGACCAACCACCATCACCACCACGCTTGGTGGCAAAGATAAGTTACAGCCGAGTCCCAAAGGCTGCAGAGCGGCTTGCTTTACATTGGCCCATGTTACAGTACGAGATTAGAGATTAGAGATTAGAGATTAGAGATTAGAGCAAACCCACCGGGTTCTGCTGCGGTTCAGGAAGCTGCGCTGCTCTTCTAGAGGTCCGAGGTCTCGCCGGTTCATTCTGTCTTCAGCGTGTGATTCACAGCAGAGACAGAGGAAATGATCTTTCACCACAGTTTCAGTACATGAATGCACAGCTTCATACTGTAAATTCTGATATTTATTTGAGTACATAAAAAATACTGCAGTTATACCAGAAACCTCAGAAAGGCTGTAGCTATATTAAAATGTAACATAAAGAACTTCAGGTTATGTAAAGTACACACACTCTCTCATCACATCAGTAGATCGTTGCTCGGCAGCTTTCAGGTGAAGTTTCACTTTTAAGATCTGAGCTTGTGAGATTTGTACGATTTTAAAATGATATTTGACTGTAACTGTTTCTGTAAGATTATGAAGCATCATACAGAGGAGCTCATGTTAATACTGCACTGAGGATGTGAAGAAAGGCGTGTGTGTGTGTGTGTGTGTGTGTGTGTGTGTGTGTGTGTGTGTGTGTGTGTGTGTGTGTGTGTGTGTGTGTGTGTGTGTGTGTGTCTTATTGCCTTATTAAACCTTCTCTCATTCATACACGTTCAACTGTAAATAGACACGATTCTCACACAGGTGTTGAATTACTTCTGCTCAGCTGTTGTCCTCAGTAAAAATGGACGCCCCCGACAACTTGCCCTCGTCCCGGGTGTCAGGAGGGCCGCCGCCGTCACTTAGCTGTGTCGGGTTGGATGAAAGGGCTGATTGCACAAGATGGCCGACCGTAACACGGACAGCAGGTCTCCTGAGCTTCACTGAGTCGGGACAGTTTGTTGAGTATTAACGTATTTGTAAATTGAAAACGTATCTCTATTAAGTTCAGTTGTCGAATATAGAAAGTTAATTTAATTAACTTTATTAGAATATTTTTTAATGATTGTAAAACATACAGCAGCTCTATGATCGTACGTTTTAGACGTTGTCCCTCTGAGTTTTCATCATTTGAAAATAATTGAGACTTTTACTTTGTGATTACTTGTCAACATGCTCTCATGCTGTGTTGGTGCCTGCAGAATGAAACCGATTCAGCTGATGCTTCCTGAGCATGTTGGTACACTGCCTGGTGTTTTTAGCTCCAATGAATTCTTCATCTTACGTCTCTGAACTGATGCTACGGGCTGATAACGCCCTACACGTAGATCTGTCCGTTGTCATGGAAACAGAACCCCTTTTCCGTAAGAAGAATCCCTCCATGCTGCAGTTTCCCCTCACGGAAGAAGCATCAGATTGTGTCAGTCCTCTGCTGCTCTGAGTTCTGTGCTCCACACTCTGTAGCTCTGATCACATGCTTGTACCCGCTCGTGGCTCCTGTTGCTGAGCTGCAGACACCTGCACTGCGACTGTTCTGTGACAGCAGCAAGAACTGAAAACACGCCGAGCTCGCAGTCAGGAAAAGTGCTAATGAAGCATGTGTGTGGAAACAAAAAGCAGAGTATCAGATATCAGGGTATCAGGTATCAGGTATCAGAGTATCAGGGTATCAGGTATCAGAGTATCAGAGTATCAGGGTATCAGGGTATCAGAGTATCAGGGTATCAGAGTATCAGTGTATCAGAGTATCAGGATATCAGAGTATCAGGGTATCGGAGTATCAGAGTATCAGGATATCAGGGTATCAGGGTATCAGAGTATCAGTGTATCAGGGTATCGGAGTATCAGAGTATCAGGGTATCAGAGTATCAGAGTATCAGGGTATCAGAGTATCAGGGTATCAGAGTATCAGGGTATCAGAGTATCAATGTATCAGAGTATCAGGGTATCAGAGTATCAGAGTATCAGAGTATCAGGATATCAGAGTATCAGGGTATCAGAGTATCAGAGTATCAGGGTATCAGAGTATCAGGGTATCGGAGTATCGGCGTATCAGGGTATCAGAGTATCGGCGTATCAGGGTATCAGAGTATCAGGGTATCAGAGTATCAGGGTATCGGAGTATCAGGGTATCAGGGTATCAGAGTATCAGGGTATCAGGGTATCAGAGTATCAGGGTATCGGAGTATCGGCGTATCAGGGTATCAGAGTATCAGGGTATCAGAGTATCAGGGTATCAGAGTATCGGGTATCAGGGTATCAGAGTATCAGGGTATCAGGAGTATCAGGGTATCAGAGTATCAGGGTATCAGGGTATCAGAGTATCAGGGTATCAGAGTATCGGGGTATCAGGGTATCGGAGTATCAGGGTATCAGAGTATCAGGGTATCAGAGTATCAGGGTATCGGGTATCAGGGTATCAGGAGTATCAGGGTATCAGAGTATCAGGGTATCAGAGTATCAGGGTATCAGTATCAGGGTATCAGGTATCAGGTATCAGGTATCAGGGTATCAGAGTATCAGGGTATCAGGGTATCAGGGTATCAGAGTATCAGGGTATCAGGTATCAGGGTATCAGAGTATCAGGGTATCAGAGTATCAGAGTATCAGGGTATCAGGGTAAAGATGTCGAAACTGCTTTTAAATGGACTGTCTTGGTCCTGGAGGATAAATTCTAAAGATTTGAATGATGCCCTAACCACAGAGTTCAGAGGAGCTGCAGGGTCCTGTCTGAAAGCAGCTTCAGAGGGCAGCATGGTTTCTGTGGCCTTCGTTCATATAGAAACAGAATCCACCTCCCGTGTTCGTCCTTCTAGCTCCACAACACGGTCCACACAGAGGAGGTGAGAGCCGGTAGATGAGGGCTGGTCGCCAGCCAGGTCTCGTGGTTTGGTCTGCTGAGAAGCAGCAGTTCCTCCATGTTGTGGCCAGGGAGCGGACATTCGCAGCGCAGTTTGAAATCCCTGAAGTTTAACGAGCGCTCTGCTCGCTTCCCCCGGTGTCGGTGGATATTTGATATCAACATGTGAATCCCATAGAGATCTGCAAAAGCTTCGTTGTTACATTCTGGTAAAAAACTGAGGACAAGTTTGAGCAGTGGTTGGTCAGAGAAGTTCATCACAGAGGGAGAAGGGTTAGAGAGATAGAGGGTAACAGCGAAGCGCCCAGGCTGCGGAGCCATTGGATCTAATGTTAGCATAGCGAGCTCACAGAGCTGCAGCGTGGCTGTCGACTCGTTAACCTCACATTGTGTAAAGGCTCATTAAGAGTAAACTTATCTTGAATCTTACTTTGACGAGTTGAATGAACATTAATGGAGCTTTGGGTCTGAAGGGCCCAGTAAAGACTGGGACGTTGAAGCTTCTCCTCCTGCTGATGTGTAATTGTCTCTTTGGGACCTGATCCATTAAATCCGTCCTCCGCTCGTCCTCCGCTCGTCCTCCAGCCTCGTCCTCAGCGTGGAGTTAAACTATAACTCTTATACTAATGAGAGGCCAGACTTAGCAACTGATACTGAGTCTCAATAGTTTGTTTCTCTTTGGGTCTAATTCCATTTCTGCATAATATTTCGTTTTGATCATGGATTATCAGCCATAATTATTTCTGTGTAACTCACAAAATCAACTGATGAAACAGAAAAGAGTCGGAAAAAACGTTTCCATCGATTAAAAGCTGAACATTGGAGCTGCCAAACCAAACCGTCTTCTGAGGATTATTAAGATTAATAATAATAATGATAATAATGATCCTTTGGTTCAAAGCTTTTTAATATTCAACAGGACAGATGTCTTAGGTTCAAGAGGAAACATCAAATCTCACAGAGAGAAATGAATCAGGACCAAAGACAAAAAGTCTCTTTCTGCAGAAATGGAGACGACGAACTTCTCCTGAAATATGTAATATTAGACTTTAATCTGTGAGGTGCTTGAGTTTGTTGTCTCGGGTCCAGAGAAGCAGCCACTTTACAGATCAGGTAACAGACACCAGACAACACGGCTCATCCAGAAAGCATGGACTGAAATCTGAACATGTGGTGTGATTGTTCACTGAGCCCAGGAGATGGTTTCCTGAAGGATTTCCACAAAACTTGGTGGAAGGATGAGACAAAGACATTTTACGATCTATAATTCATGAATCTTGATGGAAAAGAAGAAGCTCACGTGTGATTTGCTGCAGCTCGATAGAGTCGAGCTGTTGGTGGAGGTCTGAGCTCGAGGATGTTGGTGGAGGTCTGAGCTCGAGGATGTTCTCCTTGTATAGGAACATATCTGTTTCTAATGGGAACTCTGAATAATGTGGGACCTTAAATACTTTTTTTAACGTAGTTTCTGTTTGACACACTTTCTATTTGAATTTGATGAGTTTGAGAACAGACGCAGTAAAACAAGTGTTTAATCTGTTGCTAATTACAAAGCAACATGTGGTTTGGCAGTGAAGCATCATCTCATCACACTGGATGAGATGTAACACACACACACACACAGACACACAACACACACACACACAGACACACACACAGACACAGACACACACACACACACACACACACACACACACACACACACACACACAGTGGTGTGGGGGTTCACAGTGGGAGCACTCATCCCTGCTCTGGGGCTCTGTGAGCCGTTTCCCTTAATGAGGCCTCAGATGGTGAATCAGAGTCGGGACATTTACCATCATCACGGCTAATTTCGTCTCCACCCGACCAGAACACGGCCGTGTCCCCGGCAGGAGCCTTTCACGAGCAGGCCTCAGAACTTTGTCTTGATTTCTGATCAATGGGGAGCGCGGCTGATTTCTGACCAAGGAGTGCTTCATTGCGTAACAGTACAGTAAGAGGCGGGCTTTTGGTGAATGGAAGGAATGAATGTGGAAATATAATGATTCATGCAGGTTTTATGAGCAGGGCTGATTATAAAAAAGGAAAAATCAACTGCCAACGTGTCCTTTAAAGAACGAGCAGCCGATCACCTGATCATCATCAGCCTGGGCACGAGAGAGCTTCCCACTCAGCTTCTCATTGGCTGTTGCAGGTTATGCTCAGTTTTCCTCTGGAGTATAGTTTGTATATAATATATCATATTATGTGTTTGATATTTGATATACACATATGAGTCAGTTCTGCACCAGCCATAACCAAGAACATTTTATCACGCAAACAATTTCCACTGGAGCACCACTTGATCTGGACCATTTCAATCAATAACTCTCCGTTGCCATGGCGACTCCCAGCACTCTTAAGACGTCTCCGGGTGACCAACGCAGAAAACTCAATCTGCTGCTTCTGTGTGATTAAATTTGTACGTTTTGTACAGAACATTTTATCAGCTGCTGTTTCCAAGGTGAGAAATAAACTGCAAACCTCCACAATGAAGATGATGGGAGCATAACAATACTGTCACATTATTTCAAACCTTTTTATTTCATATTGTGTTACAAGTTATTAAGTAGTCCTCAACATTTTCACTGGCTTAAATGTCAGGGACTGGAAGACATGGCAAAGATAAAAATATTCATATTGATGATTATGATGACAGATATAAAATCATTATTTCGTTCAAGTTTAAAGACTAATATTTGCTCCACAGCGCCGCTCATGAATTCTGCACAAAACCTAGATGAATATATCTTCTCGTGTTAAAAACTGTTGGCGATGTTGCCAAACACCCTCAATGTGTTTAATTAAAAAATGAATTAGAATCTAATCAGTTGCATTTGTGACATTATGAAAGAGAAACCAATAAAGCCCAGTGTCACGCTGAAGGAACGAGAGGTGTGAGGTGAAAGAAATGAACGATAACAAGGTTAATGAGAGCAGAGGCTCTGACGGACGATTAGACGAGAGCAGCACCGAGGCAGGAGATGAGGCGTTAGTGGCTTTCATTAGGAAACAAGGAGAGGAACTCACTGTTTGTCTATGAGGAGTCGAGATCCTCGAGAGAGAGGAGACCTAATGAGACAGAAGATAATTAAAAGAAAGAAAGATGTGAATGTAACAAGACGACGGTACATGAGACAGGATGAGCTGAAGAGTGAATATAGATATATGTGCTTCTTCTTTTACTCTTTAATAACAGGTGAATGAAAAAGATTCACAGTGTGATCAGGTGATGATGTCACAGCCGTTCACTGGTCACCTGACACAGACATCCACAATGATTCAACAAGCAGGTGGAGCTCGGGTTGAAGAACTGTTACTGACAGGAAGTGTAAGTTTGGCTTCACCGCTGGTAGTCGAGTCATGTGACTGATAAGAGCCAATCAGGAAGAGAGCTTCAGCTTCATCCAGTCAGCAGCGTTTCCACTTCTTCCTGCAGCCTAGTACTGTAACCACTGTAACTACCATGAAGACTGATACGTAAAGTAAATCAAATATTCATCTAGATTATAACCTGAGAGAAAGCTGTATTATTACCATGTGAGGGGTTTATCCTCACTCTCTGCAGCAGGTACGAGACTCTGGTTTCCACCACAAGTTGAGTGGCAGGAATTTGTTCAGGAAATCAGAAAATAAAGAATATTCAAAATTACAAATGAGCCCCTCACTCAGCCCCCCCTCTCCTACAGAGGCTGTAACCCTAACCCTAACCCATTCTTATTTCATTTTGCTTATCTTCTATTTTCCAGCTGTATAAATTGTCACATATATTTTAATTTCCATAACTTTACTCAAGTGGAATCAAAGTAAAAGTTTTGAAATCACATTCATTTCACTTTCCTTCTGAACGAGTGTCACACCGAGCGTTATCTCCATCTCATTGGTCAGGTTACAATCGTGCTCAGGAGGAAGTTCAGACCCTTGTGTTGAATCACCTGCAGGAGGAGGAGGAGGAGGAGGAGGAGGAGAGGAGCAGGAGGAGGAGGAGGAGGAGGAGGAGGAGGAGGAGGAGGAGGAAGTTAAGACCCTTGTGTTGAATCACCTGCAGGAGGAGGAGGAGGAGGAGGAGGAGGAGGAGGAGGAGAGGAGGAGGAGGGTAAAGACCCTTGTGTTGAATCACCTGCAGAACAAACACTTACCAACATGTCATTAAGGAGATCTAAGGGAAAAGGGTTAGGGTTAGGAGGAGGAGGAGGAGGAGGAGGAAGGAGGAGAGAAGTGTGAGAGAAGAGCTGCTGCAGGAAGAGGAAGAGGAGGAGGAGACGAGTGGGTGGAAGAAGAGGTGGAGGGCTGGAGGGAGTGTAAAGAGAGATGGAGTGAGAGTCTCTGAGGACAGAAGAGCTCCAGGTTCTTAATGAGGTGCTTGTTGGTGGGTAGAGTTTGTTTGTGTCGGAGGGGGGGGGGCAGAGAGAGAGAGAGAGAGAGGGAGGACGGACGACGGACACAAGAGGACAGATGTCCCGTGGAACAGAGAACATCAGAGACACGTGAGGACCCGTCTCCAGGACGGACACAAGGGGACAGATGTCCCGTGGAACAGAGAACCTCAGGGACACGTGAGGACCCGTCTCCAGGACGGACACAAGGGGACAGATGTCCCGTGGAACAGAGAAACATCAGAGACACGTGAGGACCCGTCTCCAGGAACGGACCACAAGGGGACAGATGTCCCGTGGAACAGAGAACATCAGAGACACGTGAGGACCCGTCTCCAGGACGGACACAAGGGGACAGATGTCCCGTGGAACAGAGAACATCAGAGAGATCAGAGTATTTACAGCTTTGATAGAATAAACACTTTGAAGCAGAAGGTCAATGAACTGATGGGTTATTGTCAGTAATGGTCGAGGATCTGAGGAGAAATATTATATATCAAGCAGACTTGATGTGATCATAGTCCACGATCAGGATCCACCACGATCAGGATCCACGACCTTCAACAGGAATCTAGTTCCTTTACCTTCTGGAGATGAAACACGTTGAAGGTCACAGAGTGAAGATCTGTCTGTCGTCTCATGAAACCAGTTCCTGCTGCTGATCCTGATTCACGGCAGATAAACAGGTCACAGGTCGTTGCTCTCTGGCTCCAGATTGTAATTAGATGGGCTTTCTATTTCTCCAGTGAGACACGGAGCCTCATCCAACCTCATCCAACCTCACCCAACCTCATCCAACCTCATCCAGCCTCATCCAACCTCATCCAACCTCATCCAACCTCATCCAACCTCATCCAACCTCATCCAACCTCATCCAACCTCACCCAACCTCATCCAACCTCACCCAACCTCATCCAACCTCATCCAACCTCATCCAACCTCACCCAACCTCACCCAACCTCACCCAACCTCACCCAACCTCATCCAACCTCATCCAACCTCACCAACTCCAACCTCATCCCAACCTCATCCAACCTCATCCAACCTCATTTCACACATGACTCCACCTGTGCCCTCAGGACAATAACGTATGATGACAGGAGATTCTCAGGGGATGTGAACTGAACTCCAGATTAACTTCTTACAGTCGCTCAACATGTTAATACAACATGTTTAAAACACGCCCTGCTGCCTGTGAGCTGGACGAGTTCAGGGTGAAGAGCGTTGGTTTGACTCTCAGAGCTGCCGACTCTGTTTCACCTCGTTCTCTTCTGGTGCTGGATAAACACATGTGAAGGTTCTGTGCACAACGTACATGTGATCACACGCTGTTCTGCAGAAGGAAGTTAATGAAAGGAACAAGAGCATTTAATAGTGGTAATAATAACAAGGTCGTTGACTGAATTAAATGTATTTTAATAACTGCTGCTCATGAATTGACGTCTCAAACCTAATTCCTCCTCTTTCACTCTTCTCCTTGACGATAGCTCCTGTAATTAAACAAGCTGGCAACGCTGCTTCTCCCAGATCGTCCATCAACGACTCAGAACTCTGCTGAGCTCAGTCGGGGACACAATCACATCCAGGTCTCATTTGTATAAATCTCCATTCCCTCTTCCCATATTTTAAAGTCTAACACAACACCAGCCTGAGGTACATCAGCCCAGATGTCATTCAGACCTCCTGTAACCTAAACTATGACAACTGACTTTTCAACTGTGTCTCATCGGTGAATCAGCCCCTGCAGATGTGGAGCGTCAAGCTCAGCGAGGCAGCGATCACCAGAACCTCAGTCCCCTGTGTGTGTGTGTGTGTGTGTGTGTGTGTGTGTGTGTGTGTGTGTGTGTGTGTGTGTGTGTGTGTGGGGAGAGAAGGTCTTCCTGTTCCTGTGCAGATCTTTGGTTCCATGTTCTACGTCTTCTGATCAAAGTGAACTTGTGGTACTCAAGCCTCCGTCACATGGAGGCTGGTGCTGGTGCTGGTGCTGGTGCTGGTGCTGGTCCTGGTGCTGGTGCTGGTGCTGTGAAGCCGTGTCGGACAACATCCACATTAACTCTGCACACGAGCTGCACAAGAGCAAATGACAACAATTTCCTGGAAGTCCTTTCTGAGCCACAGATGCATTTACAGATAAACGAAGCCAAAGTGCTTCCAGCGAATGATTTGAAAACCTCTGCTCCTAATTTGCTGCTGAATTACTCGGCTGATTGCAGATCAGCAACCTTTACAGAAGCAGCTTCATTCAGTTTGATGTGCTCCTGGTGTCCATCACTGACTGAAGTGTTCCACAGAAACTAGGTTCAGGCAGAGTCAGTTCAAATCAGTGTATTGAAGTCATGATAATCAGTTTATATATATATATATATACAGTATATATATTGAATGTGGACTGAACCAGTGCATTATTCAGTTTACAGGAGCTTTTCATTAGAAACTGAGACATGAAGAAAGTGTTTTTTAACTTAAAATCAATGATGTAATAATGTTTTACTGCTTTACAACAAAAGGCTGCGTCTCCTTCCAGCAGAGGACAAACCAGTAAGGATCCAACTGAGCAGACCCTGAATCTGCCTCTGAAGATCCAAAGAGGACAGACTGGAAGAAAACATATTTATCATTTCCCTGCTTTAGATTGTGAGCATCTTAATCCTGAGTCATAATATTGTCAATATCCACGGTTTAAGATGAGCAGCCGGTCTCATTAGAAGCAGTGAGACGTGGTCTGTGCTCAGAATCGATATGGCTGCTGTGTAATGATGATACAACCACGAGTTATGGTTTAAAAGATGTTTCAGGACAGTTTGTTCTTCGACATTAAAACAGACAACAGGACTTTCTAATATTTGACCAAACCATCTCCAATATGCTGTGTTGACATTGTGTCTCCTGAGCAGCTCCAGTCTGAGCAGAGGTTTTCCCGTGAGAGGTTTTATGAACTGGGATCAGTCTGAACGCAGACACCTCTCTCACACCTCAGGATTCTGCTGCTCTGAGGATTAAACAACACAACAGATGGATCGGAGTCGATTCCTCCAGTGAAACAGAAAACAACTGGTTTTAAAAACAGAGTGAATGGAGACACAGCTGTGATGGAACTGAGCGAGTGTGAGACCGGAGCTAATTGTCTCCTTCACGTTCGTGATGAGGACACGAGCAGATGCTGGATTGATTTACGCTTGTGTCTTCTCAAGGTCTTTTTAATAAATAGATTCGTTTGATTGTAGACGTCCTGAAGAGCTGAAATCAAAAGTTCATCTGAAAAGTATTTTTACTTACACACACGTTATTTAGACCGTTTGTCAGTAAGGTCAATTATTTAGTTTTTGTTTTTTGATACAGATTATTTTTTCTCAAGTTATGACGAGTTATGCTTCAAGTAAGATTTAATGATATATCGGTTGTAACAGATTGACCTGAAGGTAAATACACAACTAAACTTTACTAAATATTCCTAACCTGATATAATCAGCCGATATTAACATCAAAATACATTTTAAAAGATGATTTGTAAAATATTCTTATCAAAGAAAAGATCATTTATATTCAGATTAACTATAAACTTTATTATAAAAAAATACAACCCAATAAAGAAATTGAATTTATTGAAAAATATACAGATAAATTCACATCTTTTCTGCAGTTTATTCTGTTAAAAATCAGTTTCTGATATATCATCTGATGTTATGATGCTGTGATTATGACACCATTTGTGAAGTTGGAACATGAATAATTAGGTAAATAAGCAGAAAGGTACAGAAGGTTCAGAAGCTGGTTATTCCCCCGTCTGAAAATCAGTTAATGCTGAAAGAAGCCATGAGCTGTGAAGGTTGAGCAGTTAGGAGAGTTTCCTCTCAGCGAACACGACCACAGGTTCTGATGAGTCCGAACGCTTCAGCTGCCAGGACAACACACGCAGGTGTTCGTGGAACCAGAACTCACAGTTTGACATCAGCATGCGTTTCCCATAATCCCTCACTGCTCGCTTGAATCCCCGGTCGGCTCCACGGAGATAACAGAACCTCCTCAGCTTTGTGAGACGCTGACAGATTGAGAGGAACGTGGCTGATGTCACAGGAGGAGGGCTGCGATCATATTACCCAGCTGGGATTGGGAGATTGGGATCCAGAATTGGTTTTTCTTCAAGAGCTCTTTCTTGGGAAGTCACACAGGGATGTGAAAGCTCTTCTGCTGTGGCAGGAAACATGAATAGGTTTTTATAAAACGCTGTCATTAAAGGGACAGAGAGAGGGAGGACGACACAAAGAGACACAACAGAGACACAACAGAGACACAACAGAGACACAACAGAGACACAAATGGGATTATTGTAAAATGATGTTGATCCTGCAGATCTGTCCGAATTGAAGGGCTCTGCTTTCTTTGTCTCTTTACTTCCTGCCTTTGTCCTGTTTCCCAGCGATGACATCATCTGCACTTGTCTCTGTGGTGTTTAGATCAACACACACACACACACTCACACACACACACACACACACACACACACACACACACAGTGACGGCTCCTTCAAGCCGACTGTGCAGACCTGCAGTGTGTGAATAATTCAAAGTGAAGATTAATATTTGAAAGCGAACAGCTCAGCAGATGAAAGAGTTATCACACAGACTCCATGAACGGAGCGATGACACTCAGTGTGAAATGAAGAAGAAGAGAAGTCCGAGATGAAGAATAGATGGAGCAGAGAACATGAAGTGGAAATCATCTGCAAAGACTCAACGTTTCATTTCACGGCTCCTCTCTGTTTACGTGAGGAATGTTCGTGACTGAATTCGACGAACAATCGTTGAATCAGATCTGAGATCAGACGGATGAAGATTATCCAGAGAAGCACAGAATGGATGAATAGAACCCAACAGGTCGTCGGGTCCGACAGAGAAGCACAGACTGGATGAGTAGAACCCAACAGGTCGTCGGGTCCGACAGAGAAGCACAGACTGGATGAGTAGAACCCAACAGGTCGTCGGGTCCGACAGAGAAGCACAGACTGGATGAATAGAACCCAACAGGTCGTCGGGTCCGACAGAGAAGCACAGACTGGATGAATAGAACCCAACAGGTCGTCGGGTCCGACAGAGAAGCACAGACTGGATGAGTAGAACCCAACAGGTCGCCGGGTCCGACAGAGAAGCACAGAATGGAGGAATAGAACCCAACAGGTCGT
>VCHM03000040.1:15000-20000 GCA_006182925.3 Reinhardtius hippoglossoides
GCTGATGGGTCGCGTTGCCAGGGAAACGCTGCTGTCAATCATATCTGATCAGATGAAAGCCACCGACTGATGAAAGAGACAATTTGACTTATTAAGTTACTGATGTCAGACGTTTAAGATCTTTTCTGAATATTCAGTCACCGAGATTTAACTTTATTGAGAAATATTTAGGATTTTTTACGATGTCACAGCTTTTATCCCGTCCGGTTTTCCTGATCTTTTATTTTCAAAGGAATTATTAGATTTGAGACACATTTTGATCCAAAATACTTTTTTGTGTTTTCTGATTTGCTTCTTTCTCGCTGTCTTTGTATTTTTCCTTTCCTGTAGAAACACCTGCATCATCTTGTGCATGAAGGAATCAAGCGTCGTGTTTCATATGCGAACGCTTTCTGTGCTTTTGGTTTTTACAAGATGTTCCTGTAGAATCAGACACAACCTTGGCTGTGCAGCCTCGTTATCGCTGAACCTAAATCCTTGTTCATGCAATACGCTCCTTATGTATCAGGCCAGTGGGGGGGGCCTTTCTGTCTCATCTGTACACGTGCTTTTCAGAGTCATTGTTATTTTACACATGAACAACACAGCAGCAGATTTTCTGCTCAGACTCGTTCACAACAACGAATCGTCTGCAGGATTCAGGTGGGGCTCCTCAGGTGGGGGTCCTCAGGTGGGGGTCCTCAGGTGGGGCTCCTCAGGTGGGGGCCCTCAGGTGGGGGTCCTCAGGTGGGGGTCCTCAGGTGGGGGCCCTCAGGTGGGGGTCCTCAGGTGGGGGTCCTCAGGTGGGGGTCCTCAGGTGGGGGCGGGGCAGCAGAGGTCATGTGTTAGAAGCTTCATCAACCCTCTGACTCGCTCCCTGTGAATCCTGCAGATGATCTCCTGCTGTGTTCTCACATCAGCTCCTCTGGACTTCCTGCAGACTTTAACTCTGGAGGCTCTCACACGTACTCATCTGGAGCTGCATGTCTGACAGCAGCTTCAATTACTGCCTGTACCTTCTCTTTGCTTGGGGCTTCGATCTCTGTCCTTTCCTTTCCCACGATGTCCTCTGTTATTCTTCTCCTCCTCGTCTCTGCTGCTGCTTTCATTCTTTCACTGAAGGACAGAGACAGAGAAGGGGAGGAAGGGAAGAGGGAAATGAGATCGTTTACGGAACAGGTCCGAACATTGGTAGAAATTCATGAAAGAGATTTTTTATGTCCAGAGTAGAGAGACAGAAAGAGAGAAGACAAGATGTTCTGCAGGAGAGAGAACAGGAGAGAGAGGACACAGCGCTCAGTCTCTGATGTAAAGAGAGGAGGAGGATCGCTGCCATGAAATATTCTCTCTGAAGACGGTCGGCCTGCAGGTCCGCAGTACGCAGAGAGAGGGAGGGGAGCGAGGTGGGGGAGGATGCAGAGAAAGAAGAGATGAAGTCATATTTAGATGTGATACAGGACTGAAGAATAAATCAGGGAGTAAAGAAGGGAGGAGTTGCAGAATGGACGTAGAGCCACAAAGAGACAGAACTAGAAAAGATCTGATTTAACATAAAGATGACAAAAGACTGAAGAGATGTAAAACAACTTGAGGCAAACAGAATGAGATGGAAGATGAAAACAAAAAGAAAGAAACAACAACTTGTCTGGTGCCGTGCTCCTGCAGGGGCCTGTGGCCTCATACATCCGCCCATGAATATATTATATACACTCAGTTATGGGTGGGTGCAGTCGTCTGTCCTCTACACAGCGGTCATGACGTTATCCCTTCATAACGGGATTAGACTCTGAAAGATAAAACCCCACAGTCGTTGTCCTGTGAAGAAACTCATTCCAAAGTTCAGCTGAAGACACTTCACGTCAGGTCCAGTGTCCGTGGTCCAGATGATCAGTTCCGGTCCCTGCAGGGTCAGATCTAGTTGAGCTGCAGTGTCCAAACGAGAAACGCAGTTTTATGTTTGCCACAGATGTTATGTTTGTCTCCTTTTATCTTTCAGTGTTTTGAAAGAAACTCTAAATTAAGATGGAAAAGAAATGGAGCCAAACTATAACAGATACAAACTCCACCATCTTGTGCATTTGCACTCAGAGTCTGTGCATATTGATCGGGGGGGGCGGAGCTAAGGTGTCGAGGTCCCGCCCTTACACGCACTTGACCAATCCTGAGTCAGTCTCAGCTCTTTTTATATAATCAAATAAGTCATTAAAACCAGAAATCCTAAAAGATTCATGCAGGAAGGATGAGAGAGCTGAAGCTGTGAATCAGAGGAGAGACACAGAGTAAAGGTCCAAAGGAATAGATGAGTGACGACCTGAAGATATGAGTATGAAGAACATCATGTGAAACTGGGAGGAAGAGGGGATAGAGAGAACGGGAGAAGAGATGAGAATAAAGAAGTGGAGAAGAGCTGGAGGCCAAAGTGAATGAAGGGGGGGGGGGGGCAGCTGGAAAAGAAAAGACTTTTCTTTTCAAGCCCAAAACTCGAAAGATGGACAAACCCGATCGACACAAACTCAAATAATTAGAGAAGGTAAATCTTTTTATTGAATCATTAGTTTTATGTTTCACAAACAGTTTTCTGTGGATTAGCTCCACAACATGAATCCTGATATTTCCCCTGGTGTGATCTCACTCAGTCTAATTTTAACCAAAGACGTCGATAATAACGATCAAAGAGTCGAGACTCCAACTCTGGTTTGTTTGTGACGCATGTGATTAGAGCTGCGCATGTGAGGTGTGCGTGTCAGTCAATCAAATCTGATTAGTATTGATGATTGATGATGATTCTGATTCTGATATAGCCCATATTCACAAATCCCAGTTTGTCTCATGGTCTTTAACGAGGTGAGACGTCCTCTGTTCTTAACCCTCAAGAGTCAAACTACTAAACTACAGAGAACTTCCGGGTGTCACCAACACATCTGCTTTGAACCCCCCCCCCCCCCCCCCCCCTTGTTGCCATGCCAGTCCATGATGTTGGACAGATGATGTTATTCCAGAAGGAAGCCTGCGGAGCCTGGAGCTGTGCTGCTGCATTTCAACGAGCTGGTCGCGATGTTGTTGTGATGCAAATGAAATCAGGAAGAAAAGCTGATGAACACAAATCAATACAAAGAAAAAGGAATGAAGCACATTGAAGAAACATTGTGTTTGTTGATATTGTTCATTCAAGAGCATTATACTGTATTTTATATGAATCATTTGCATAAACGTATTATGTGAAATGGGTTAGGGTTAATACAAACTACAGAGTTTGTATTTGGATATTATTAAATGTATGTAAGTTATACCTCAGCAGATCTTTATTGACTTCAGGACTCGGGGGTTTGATTCTCACCGGTGAACAATGTCCTCGCTCCTGCTGCTGCTCGCTGCTCGGGATTAAAGCGTCGAGCAAATCTCATTATCAGCAGCAGCTCCTCACAAAGACACGGCGTGCATACTGATCGTGCCCCCGCAGCCACGTGCACCCGCAGCCACGTGCACCCGCAGCCACGTGCACACGCAGCCACGTGCACACCTTTCAGACCGGCTCCTTCCTGAAGGGGCTGCAGACGTTGGATTTCAGTGTTAAAGATGTTACCTTCTGTAAAATGAGCTTCTCTCTCCTCAGATACACGAAGATGAAGACGGCCACGAATATCTACATCTTCAACCTGGCTCTGGCTGACTCTCTGTTCCTCGCTACGCTACCGTTTCAGGTATCCGCCTCCGTCACATCCTGTGAGCGCTCAGAAGAAACACCTGTCATTTCATTAAGGGTCATAAACTGAGATGATGAGTTACCAAACAACTAAACCTGAACCAAACTATCCCTGGTACAGTGACTCATCAGGCTGGAGCAGGTGAAACACTTCAGTGGACATCAGACTTTTAAAGATCAGAGATGAACTTATCTTCTGTTTCAACCTAATCGATGAACTTCCTGTCTGCTGCATGGAGTTCATACCAATAACCGTTTGTGTGATCGAGCGACGTGCAGTGGAAAATGATTTACTACATTTACCTTTAGCACCTTCAGTCCCTGCTGCGCTCTGATTGGCTGATGCTGCTGAAACAGCGCTACCTTCTACCATCTTTGAATCCGTAGAGTCGTCCACTTGGGTTAGCGTCTCTGAGGACGGACGTGAATCAGCGTCTCTGAGGACGGGTGTGAATCAGCGTCTCTGAGGACGGATGTGGATGAACATACTTTACTTTAGTTCATTAACGAGTATGAACCTGAATAAGACCAACTCGTTATTCTTTACCTCCTTAGTGGAGAGAACTAAATGTGGAACATGACATGTTCCCAACCAACATAATGAACTACATATAAAACATCCTAATCCCTAAAAGCAGTTAAAGAGCAGTTTGAATATGTCCTTTAATAACTGTGTTTATTAAAGAGCTCGGCATCATCACGGATTCAATCTGACACCAACTTAAAAACTCATTTGGTTGCTTTGGCATTTATATTAAAACAAGATCGTGGTTTGAGTGATTTATTTTTTGTCCCTTATGATGCAGCACCAGTATAAAATCATTTCATTTTTAAATCAGTGACTTTATGTCTGACTGTGTTAAAGTATGAATGTGTTGATGTTTACGTTCTGAGCTGTTGCTTCATCTCCGTGGTGGAAACAGATCAAACCTCAGAAACACGTGGGTTTCATCAGTCGCTGTGTGGTCATGAGACCTCAACAGTTATATATATATATATATATGAAGTTATATTTACTGCCTGAAGTTATATATTCTGTCTGAAGTTACATATTAACAGTCCACAGTTATATATTATCTGATATATATGTATTCTGCCTCCACCTCTCTGCTCCCCCTGTTTCCGGATGCCTCCAGGGCACCGACGTGTTCCTGGGCTTCTGGCCGTTTGGCAACACTCTGTGTAAAGTGGTGGTGTCGATCGACTACTACAACATGTTCACCAGCACCTTCACCCTGACGGTGATGAGCATGGACCGCTACGTGGCCGTGTGCCACCCGGTCAAGGCTCTGGACATGAGGACGCCTCACAAGGCCAA
>VCHM03000040.1:25000-55000 GCA_006182925.3 Reinhardtius hippoglossoides
ATTGCTTTATCAGTAACCCAGTAAGTGGATTGAAAGTTAATGAGCCATGGTGAAGGAGATTACACGACGACTTCAGCAGTGGCCTCCTGTTCCCTTCATCATCCCTGTGGGGGGGGCGGGTCTCAGGCCTCCTGTTCCCTTCATCATCCCTGTGGGGGGGGGCGGGTCTCAGGCCTCGTGCTCCTGGTAGAACCTCGTCAGCCGGAGGTCAGGTTGAAATTCATCTGGATGCATGAACAGTTATTATCCTGAGGGAGACAATGGTTTGTTTTTTCAAATGTTTTAAATTATTTTCTTGCAAAAAAAGGTTTCATGGAAGAGATGAAAATAATAATGATAAAATAATCATTTTCAAAAATACAAAAATCCATACAATATATTTTTTAGGTAGAAAAATGATATCTCATAGATGAGGGAAACAATGAGGGTGGGTTAGGGTTAGGGTTATCCCTCGGACCTGTGAGGAACTGTGTGAAGGAAAATAAAAAGAAGAGATGGAAGGAGGAAGAGGAGAAGAGCTTCGGACAGACGGAGATGATGGAAGGAGGAAGAGGAGAAGAGCTTCGGACAGACGGAGATTAAAGATTAATGAATTAACAGAGAAAAGAAATATAAAAAGAAAAGAGAAAGAAGTGATAAAGCGACGGACAAACGTGGGCTGAGAATCATCTGCTGTGAAACAGAAGCTCGGAGACGTGAAGAAGAAGAGAAGGACTCAGATTCTTCTCTTCAGAGCAGAACCGCTCAGCATCACTGGGTTTCTCCATATTGAATCCTCAGCTCTGCCATCGTGGAAATCTGGATCAGAACCTGAGGTTTAAAACGTTATTTAGCTTTTTGTCACATCCACACGTGTTAAAAAACCTGTGTTGTGTGTTAAGAGCATTTAAACAACACCTTGACATGTATTTCTGATATTTGATAATAATTAAGAAATGTGTGACAGACGTTAGCGTTAGGGGCTAACCCACGTGAATCATGAAAACATCTGTATTGAATAAGAGACAGATGTGAAAGAGATGAACCAAGAGTTGAAGACAAAGTAAAAGTTTACAGCTGATTGTAAATGTTTGTTCCTTGGTTGATAAGTGATGACGTCAGACTTGAGATGATACTCAAGGGAACAGATTTCATGAACATGATACATATCATATGTGTTCATGATGTGTTCATGAAACACATCATGAACACACGTGTATCATAGTTCTGCAACATCAGATATGCTGATGACTGATGGGGAAGAGAATCAGAAACTTCAACTCTGAGTCCTTTGAGTGAATGATGGTGCCCTGTGATAGGCTGTTGGCCTGTGGGCGGGACCCTCCTCTCGTCCAGTCAGCTCGGATTGGCTCCTGCCTCGACCCTCAAACGCTAAGCAGCCACGCTATTGGATCGATTAATGACCGTTAATCTGCGTTTATTGTGGATATTATTTCTGATTTAGAAACGTGACAACACTGGTTTGTAGAAACGGGGCGAAGGAAAAGTCCTTTGACATTTGCGAAGGTGAAATATTTCCAAGTAGCCGTTGAGTGATTTCTGCAAACAGCTGTCAAGTGATTAGGACTCGACCTTTTGTTGAGAGACGTTTTACTGAAGAAGCTCCTCAGAGAGACGCGACAGGATTTATGCTCCTGTCACAATACTGGGTGTGTGTTTACCAGGGACACATTGTGTGTCTGTGTGTGTGTGTGTGTGTCTGTGTGTGTCTGTGTGTGTGTGTGTACGTTAATGCAACAGGCAGAGGCGGCATCTCTCCAGGGAACTAAATTAAATCAATCATTATTTTATCTCCTGTAAAATGAATACTCACAGGTTGTGTGTCTAATATTGTGTGTAGTATTTCTATTATGACCTTAAATATTCTAGATTCTGTTTCTTATTTTTGTCAATTTTGACTCGTCCTTCCGGCTGGAAAGATAAGTTCTCGTGATGACGTGTACGTATTTTGTGGTGGAAGAGCAGACAGCAGATTGGTGAATGTTGCCGATGAGCTGCGCGTGAGCTGCGTCGGTGACTCCTCGTGAGTGCGCGTAGTGCGCTGAGTGCCGATGAACGTCGGGAGTGCGTCGTGTGCGTGGTGAAGCCGCGGTGATCGTCGTGGCAGAATGAAACCAGAGATAACAAAGTGTCTGTGAGAGTCGCTGTCAGAGACGTCAGCAGCGTTTGATAAACAGAGGGCGAGATACAGGGGAAGCAGTTTCATCAGGACGGAGACGGGTGAGAAGATGGAGGCAGAAATGAGAAGATCATCTTCAGGCACGTTAGCTGTAATTCATCACACACCAGAAAACAAAAGTGTAACTTCAGCCTCTCACCTGTTTGCTTGTTGCCCCGTTTGGCCTCTGACCCCCGGGCAACACAGATCATTTCCCTGCAGGGATCGATTCCATTATTCTATTTTATTGTGTTTTCTGTGGCTGCATTTATTCCAGCTTCTCGTCGGGAACACACTCATAAACTGTCGGTGTGTTATTCCTGCTGCCGTCTCTCACACGTTGTGTCTCTGATCAGTGGCTGGGATGTGCAGTAATGGAGCTTTAAACACAAACTGTAAATCATGTGCACCAGTGACCGTGTGAGGAGCGTCACATAAAAGCTTCCACCACATGGAATAACCCATCAACTCTCTCACGCGTCCTATTTGACTTATTGTGATTCTTTATGCAGTTTATTTACGCCTGTGTGTGTCTGTGTGTGTGTCAGTGTGTGTGTCCTTAACATTGTATTTCTTTGAAAGCTAGAAGCATTAAATCCGAGGTGTGAGACGTTGTGTTACTTTCAACCTAAAAACGTTTGCCTCTGAAATCAGTCACAGTCTGGATCTGTGATGAAATGTACGATTTCTCGTCCACATGTATTTCTGAGTTTGGCTCGATGTCTGTCTTTGTCCACGTCTTTGGTCCGGATGGAAATCATCCGATGGATTCGTAGGTTGATACTTTTAAAACGTTTTTCTAACTTGTTCCTGTCGTTGTGCATGCTACATGCTACATTGATCAACATGTTGAACACCTGCTACCTTTAGCATTAGATGTTAGCATATCATTTTTCACGTTTAGCAGAAGCTGTGATCAATAAGACTGAGGATGATGTCATCTCCAGCTCATCACCTCTGAGAGGAATCATTTTGATTGGCTCCTGCCTTGAATCAGGAACGTGGAAACATTCAGCTGCTCATCAGATTCAGAACCAGTTTCTGTCTCTGTATGTTTTCACTGGTCCTTCTTCATATCAAATTATCATTGACCTTATTTTGATGAAGAATCTTTTTACTTTGCCTTTTCCTGAAACATTTATTTTAATTCTTCCACTTTAACATTCAGACTTCTTTCTTTCTAGTTTTGCTCAGTTTGGTTTAACGAGATTCTGATGTTTTAATACTGCGTGAAGTTGTTTCCAGTTCAATAAACAACCATATAATTGATCACATGTTTTCAGCTTTAAAACAATAATAGTTTATTCTTTAACTGATTCCATCTTTGCCTGACTGGGTTCTGCCCCAACCACTGAGCAAACCCTGTTTACCACATAACTGTGTCTGTCTCCTTCTTTTCAATGCATCCAGGTGTTGAGTGCATCATGGTTTTACCTGAACCAAGAGGTCACTGGGATCCCGTGTTCGGCACCTGTGTCTTCTTCTTCTCCTTCCTCATCCCTGTGGCTATCATCAGCATCTGCTACAGCCTGATGGTCAAGCGCCTGCGCAGCGTCCGCATCCTGTCCGGCTCCAAGGAGAAGGACCGCAACCTGCGGCGCATCACCAGGATGGTTCTGGTGGTGGTGGCAGCCTTCGTGGTGTGTTGGACGCCCATCCAGATCATGGTCCTGGCTCAGTCGCTGGGTTTTAACCTGAGCAGCTTGTTCACACTGGTCCTGATGCACTTCTGCATCGCGCTGGGCTACGTCAACAGCAGCTTGAATCCGGTGCTCTATGCTTTCCTGGATGAGAACTTCAAGCGCTGCTTCCGCGAGTTCTGCCTCCCGTCGCCGTTCCGCCTCGACACGCAGCAGTCAGGCAGGATGAGGAGCATTGCCAGGGAGGTGGCCGCCGCCTACAGCTGCAAGGCTGGAGATGGTGGGGGGCTTGGTGGAGGGACACCGAATCCTGCATGACTAGGCGTGGAGCTCCCCTTGGTGGGGGTAGACCCCCAGCAGAGGAGAGAGATGCAGGGCACAGGGAACTCCAACACAGAATTAACTCAGATTACAGCTCTCTAGCGGCACGAGCCCTCCCGCCCCCCGACTAGAAGACTTGCCTGGGGCGGGGGGGAGGGAGATGAAGAGGATGAGGCCGAACGGAAAAGGATTTAGGAACCAAGATGGGTAGAGTGCTTGGGATGAGTGGAGGGATACGTTGAAACCTTGGGCAGGAAAGTGCCAGAACAAGCTGATCCTGCATCTCGAGCCTCTGGTGTGATGATGGAGCAACAGATGGAGAAACCTTGATGGATGTAAACATGATGTAATCTGACTTTTACCTGTCTCTGATACCAAATCTCTGAACCCACCATGTGCTGCTGGGGTGCTTGTAGAAAGACTGTCTATCTGGTGTGAACTGGTTTAATGTTCCTTCCTCAGTGGTTTCAAGCAGCTAACAGAAAGTCTTTATTATCTGCTGCTGATCTCATATCAGGCCTCGGACAGGCCAACTCAATGTGACGTGATATTTGAAATAAGAAGTTGGATGTAAACATTAGTATCAGAAAAAGAATAACGTGCCACGAGCTCCTCTTGAACAATATTTCCTAAGCTGTGTCTCGACCCAGCGAGGGTCCCGTGAATGTTATTTCTCATAGGAGCAACATTTCTAAACGTCCTGAAGTGAAATAATTCTAAGAATTCTTTTCCTAAAACCGATTCTTAGAGTTTTTGTGATTTTTAAAAACTTTCTATCATCACCTGTGGGCTGTTGAGATGCAGAGATGTTAGTGAGGGAAGCTTTGAACCGAAAGGAGGAATTCAAACACGAGAGAGTCGGTGGAACATTCCTCTTCTTGCTGCGTCGACATGTGAAATATGAATCATCCTGGATACAAACACAAATCCTCCTGCATGAAATTTGCAGCCTTGATTTTTCTTTTAACATAACCTGGTAAAAAAAAGGTAAAAGCTGTTTCTGTTATTTGCTATGAGCACGAAGATAAGACGCCTTAAATTCACCAGGAAATCTGAATTAGTCAGATAAATCAAGTGATTACTGATTGTGAGTTCTTAAATAGAATCTTTTGGCCTGCTCACCAGACTGTACCACACATCTGTGATTGTATGTTCAACACAACATCTGTTGAAGAACCTTTCAGTCACATTATCTGCGTTGTCTCATAAACAATATGAATCTGTCTGGTCCTCTGAGCTGCTCGGCTGATGATTGTGGCTCGGGAGGAAGTCGGGATGAAAAGACCTAATTCTGGATTTGAACACAAAACCATTTTTCATCTGTGTATGATCACTGTTGTGTCTTTTCCTCACTTTAGTTTAAACGTGACCCATCATTAATGTCCTGTACGTGTCAAGCAGGTAAACTGATGGTGCCTTCACACCTCCATGTCAACACTCTGGTTCACACCGAACCTGGAGGCATCGTTTCACCAGATTAAATACAAAGTCTATGTAAAGATGCAGACAAGTCCCTGGAGACAGGTCCTGGTTCTGATCCGAGCTGGTGGGTCATCAGACTGGTCGGGCTCAGGTAGAAACATCCGGCACCCAGACACGTCCTGATGAACAAACACACAATGACGGTGGCTTCTCCGACTTTCCCTCAACTGGTCCGATCATCAGTCGTCTCTTCAGCAGGTCGTCCCCCTCTGGTTAACCCCCTAAACCTAACACGGGTGAATATTTGCATCACATTTGTTGTGAACGCAGAATTTTGGACATTATGGATAATGTTCATTTGATTGTTAAGGTTGGATTACTCTGGCATTATATCCTTGTCCCTGTGATTCTCACCATGCCACGTTCAGCGTCTGCTGAACCAGAACATCCGACTGTTCTGGATGATTCTAGGTATAAAATATAGACTGAGTATAAACTAGGTCATGAAAAACTCTGCAGTCTTATTCATGCTGTGTACGTTCATCCCTGTGTGACATGAACTTCCTGCAGTCGGAACATCAGCACTCTGAATTCCTGATGGCGACGGAGAAGGAGCAGTAACAAGGCTCCGAGTGTCTTTACAGTTAAACTAAAATCAATATGATTCCTTTAATCAACAGGTGCGAAGCGGCAGTGACACGAGGACATGTCACTGCTGCAACCCAAGCCACTAACCCCCCCCCCACTGGTATAAATCAAAGGTGAATATGATGAGATGCAGGTGATGGTTTGATTTCCTCTGGAATCTTCTGCTCTTTGGACGAGGTGAAGAAAACAGGAAGTATAATCACAGATGTTTGTGTAATGACTCGTCTGGTTGAGCTGGTTCTTCCAGGTGAGTGGCTGCGGGGGGGGTGTTGGGAAAGTGATGGGGGTTGGGGTGTGGGGGTCTGGGTCTTCAGGGGTCTGTTGGTCTGGGGTTTGGGGTTGGGGTGTGGGGGTCTGGGTCTTCAGGGGTCTGTTGGTCTGGGGTTTGGGGGTCTGGGTCTTCAGGGGTCTGTTGGTCTGGGGTTTGGGGGTCTGGGGTGTGGGGGTCTGGGTCTTCAGGGGTCTGTTGGTCTGGGGTTTGGGGTGTGGGGGTCTGGGTCTTCAGGGGTCTGTTGGTCTGGGGTTTGGGGGTCTGGGTCTTCAGGGGTCTGGGGTTTGGGGGTCTGGGTCTTCAGGGGTCTGTTGGTCTGGGGTTTGGGGGTCTGGGTCTTCAGGGGGTGGTTAATGATGTGTCCTTCGGGTGGAGGTGTTGACACAGGAGCTCATTGGACTCCCTGCACCGGGTGGGGGGGGGGGGGGGGGGGGGGAGCAGGAGGCGGGGTCCCGGTGCTCGGACCTCGCTCCAAAGGGACAAGGGGACAAAGGGACAAAGGGACAAGGGGCTCTCTCTCTTCTTAGTGTCTTACAGTGGAAACCAGCCCTGACACAAATCACTGTTCTGGGGACAGTTTTAAATTGAACGGACATCAGACTAGTTGCTCAACACCTGTCGACTCTTTGAGTGACAGAACTAATCTGATGAAATCATAGTTCATGTAGTTCATGATCAGTCACAGTCACATGGTCGATGTTGTGATGACTAGAATAGAACCGGTGTCTCCAACGATCCAACCCACAGAGTCGTTGGATCTACGAGCAGACAACGCTCCAGAGGTTTTATCACTTTTACAAACAGATGTTTCTTCCTTTTATGATTTAGTTCTTAATGTAATTGAGTCTCTTGAGTAGAGGGTTACCCCCCCGACCCTAACCCTCTCGAGGTTGATGCTGTTGATGGTGAAACTGTCCAGACGCTGAGAACACGAGTCTCTGTCAGGGCTGATTTCCCTTTAACTTGATATCGTGTCTCTTCTGGTTATTTTATTCGTTCACTTGGTTAAAGAACTTTACTTTGAGAAGTTGATTCACACTGATTTAAACTGTTTTTTCTTCTTTTTACAAACTAATATTTGTATTTGTAAAAAATCCTTGTGTTCATTTTGATCTTCTTTTGTTTGAGAGGAACAATTCTATGAACTTACATTTGCCTTAAATATGAAGTGAAGTCGCTGGATTTAAAACGTGTTCTAGTTTCTACTGGTGCTTCGCTGTTTGTGAATATTGGTCCAGAAGCGTATTCATAAAGAGTCGTCAGGACAGAGGATCACTTTTAGATTAATCTACTTTAATAAACTCTAGTGGTGTTTTATAGAAAAGAGCTTTTCTTTTGGCTGTTATATGAAATAATAACAATTGCTCAGTAAATATCCCTCACATCATAATTGGAGCCCTTTGCTTCTGTGGCCTATTGAAATGTGATCACTCGAGTCACACGGGGACTAAAGTGATCTTCATGACAAACAGTAAACTGATCTGATGTGTCGGGGGGGAACACTCACTGAATATCACTTAATACCCTTATTCTTCAAATACTTGCTACTGGATCACGTAGTATTTTCTAAAGTCACCATGTTAGTCACATAATAAACTAGTCGAGCTCATGTTCACTTACATTTAAACAAGCTGCACCAAATTACAATCACTCGTAGATTTATGTCTTTATTGTTTGAATCAGTTCATCTGTTCAGAAACCAACTCAGAAGCTACTGGACAGATTTACAGTCACTCGGCAGAACTCATACTTATATTATATGCATTATTCCTATGAACTCAAAAATAAATCAATCAATAATAATCTTACACAGATTAAACAAAGGCAACAAAAAACTGATATATACATTATCTGATAAATAAACGTCAATGAGGTTAAAACATGGTTCTACTCACGGTAACCATAGCAACCGGTGCTTTGAGCCACATTGACTCTGAAAGTAGAAACGTTGGAAAGTATTGATGACCTGTACAAACTCACTGGACCATATTTAAGTCTCTGTGTCATAAGCTCAATAGAAACCTGATGTTCTATCCAGAAATAATGGACTCACCTCAAGATCGTAAATGAGTTCTTGAGAAACTCAAAGAACCCGCAGGTTTATGTCCAGCTCGTGTTCTGGTGCCTGTCGGATTCAAAGAATCAGTGAGTGGATCCTTTACCTCTGTAAACGTGAAGTCCAGCTCGTGTTCTGCTCGGAGCTCGACATGTTTCCCTCTGGGCGCCTCCGGTTCTGAGATAACTTTATGAATACTGCTCGTCTTCTGTACAACCTGCCGATGAGGGAGCTGGCGTCAACATGAATGTGTCCGGAGACTACCGGACTTTAGGAAACGTCTCATAACGCAGCTGTGATGCTCTTTGTGCTTAACTGTCACTGTTCAAATCTGAAAAGGATATTTTCTATAACTGTTTGGTGTTTTTTTGTAGCACAGAACTGAAAGAGAACTCCTTCTGTCATCTAGCTTTGTACAGACATCCTGTTTGAATACTTCCTCCCTGCTGACCTCTTGCTCGTGTTCCTCTCGCTGTAGAAATAAAGACCGTGTCAACGTGTGGCCTCTGTGCATCCAGACGCAGGAGACTCCCTTCATCCGTTTACATTTTACAGACCACATGAATGTCCAATAAAGAACCTGTTAATCCAAATCTAGATGTTGTTAATATTACTCTATCAGAAGAGAGCAAGCTGTTGTGATATCCTTTACGTTGCTGTGCAGGAGACTGTCTGGTATCTGTGTTTTCTGTGATCGCCGCCCGAGTCGTGAAATCAAACCGCTCAGAGACTTTGGACCTTGGTCTCATTTTTGGAGCCACACTAATAATGACTTGATGAAATGTGCTTCTATCTGTTTGAATATGACCCGTAACGACACGCCTCCTCTCGGGGGACGTGAACGTGTGATGGATGTGGTCAGGTGACTGTGTCACATGACTCTGGCTGTAGCTACTTATCGTCCTTGTACCGGTTCTGCAGACGCAGACGGAAACGACACCCGCTGGCTTGTTGTCTGAGCATTGAGACTTTTTGCTGGAGCTTGAATTTTAAATTGTATATTTTTCTCTGCATATGAAATAAATGATTGATGGTCATGTAACTCCCGGTTGTATTGTTTTGAGTCAGGTGCATTAAAGATGAATGGAATCTGTTCGTGGTCAGTGTTTGTTCTGTTGAAGAGAATCACTCTGGGACTTTTATACTAACTAATGTAAAGTAGAGTGAAAAGTACAACATATTATTATTGAAAAAAATAGATTAAATTATTACAATAAAAAACATTCAAATATTCCTCCTTTCCAAAAACAGTCCATTCTTATTAACGTATTAATGAATCTAGTGCTTAAAGTGGAGTCATGAAAATAATTTAAAAAAGATAATTACATGTCTGTAATTACTTTGCATATATTATTTCCCAGTAAAATCATTTTCTCATTTCAATGTAAACCCAGAGTTACTAACAATGGACCCGTGAACGAGTTCTTACAGGAAACAGAACCTGGGACCTGGGTTCGGGTTAGAAGAGCAGAACCGGTCAGAAGGTTTGGATTTGATGTTTATAGATAATCACTGCCCACATTTACCTGCTCAGCTGAATTGCTGCTAGTCTTGTATCAATACTGTTCATATTCCATATCTATTTCTTACTGTACATATCTTATTTATTTACATATTCCACTTTTCATATGCACATACTCTGCACTTCTGGTTGGATGCTGAGCTGCAGTTAACCCTTCACTCTGTGCAATGATCTAATCTAATCCAACATTAAAGATGAGCAGCTCATCACTTCATTTCTATTGAGTTTAAATTCTAATTAAAATGTGGCTTCATAATTTCAGTGTAAAATAATAATAATTTTAGTTTTGAGTAAGTAAACATTAAAATATTAAAAGTGAGCCTGAGGACCAGCTGTGAACTTCCTTCAGTGTCTGATCACCACTGTCTTCGTGAGTCAGAGCAGCTCCAGGGAACAGGGAGCTGTGATTGGTCCAGATGAGGTCAGGAGGTCAGTTCCCTGTCCCTGGATTCAAGAGGCAGCAGCAGAGACACATGAGAGACACATGAGAGACATGAGGAGACATGAGAGAGACATGAGAGACAACAGAGACATGAGAGAGACATGAAGAGACAGGAAGAGACACATGAGAGAGACATGAGAGACATGAGAGAGACATGAGAGACAACAGAGACATGAAGAGACAGGAAGAGACACATGAGAGACATGAGAGACATGAAGAGAGACATGAGAGACATGAGGAGACACATGAGAGAGACATGAAGAGAGACATGAGGAGACATGAGAGAGACACATGAGAGACAAGAGAGACATGAAGAGAGACATGAGGAGACACATGAGAGAGACATGAAGAGAGACATGAGGAGACATGAGAGAGACAAGAGAGACATGAAGAGACACATGAGGAGACATGAAGAGAGACATGAGGAGACATGAGAGACACAAGAGAGACATGAGAGAGACACATGAGAGACAGAGAGCATGAGAGGAGACATGATGACACATGAGCAGCACATAAGGAGACATGAGGAGACATGGACGAGAAGAGAACGATGAGAGCACTGAGGAGACATGAGAGACATTGAGAGACTAGGAGACACAAGGATGTTTCCCGAGACCATGACGTCACATGTCTCAGGGAGAACAGAGATGTAATCCTGACGCTGCACCGTCCTCAACATTCGTCTCACGGGGAGAACACGTAGTTTCCCTGACGCTGCACCGTCCTCACACTTCGTCTCACGGGGAGACACGATGTTTCCCTGACGCTGCACCGTCCTCACACTTCGTCTCACGGGGAGAACACGATGTTTCCCTGACGCTGCACCGTCCTCACACTTCGTCTCACGGGGAGAACACGATGTTTCCCTGACGCTGCACCGTCCTCACACTTCGTCTCACGGGGAGAACACGATGTTTCCCTGACGCTGCAGCGTCCTCACACTTCGTCTCACGGGGAGAACACGATGTTTCCCTGACGCTGCACCGTCCTCACACTTCGTCTCACGGGGAGAACACGATGTTTCCCTGACGCTGCAGCGTCCTCACACTTCGTCTCACGGGGAGAACACGATGTTTCCCTGACGCTGCAGCGTCCTCACACTTCGTCTCACGGGGAGAACACGATGTTCCCTGACGCTGCAGCGTCCTCACACTTCGTCTCACGGGGAGAACACGATGTTTCCCTGACGCTGCAGCGTCCTCACACTTCGTCTCACGGGGAGAACACGATGTTTCCCTGACGCTGCAGCGTCCTCACACTTCGTCTCACGGGGAGAACACGATGTTTCCCTGACGCTGCACCGTCCTCACACTTCGTCTCACGGGGAGAACACGATGTTTCCCTGACGCTGCACCGTCCTCACACTTCGTCTCACGGGGAGAACACGATGTTTCCCTGACGCTGCAGCGTCCTCACACTTCGTCTCACGGGGAGAACACGATGTTTCCCTGACGCTGCACCGTCCTCACACTTCGTCTCACGGGGAGAACACGATGTTTCCCTGACGCTGCAGCGTCCTCACACTTCGTCTCACGGGGAGAACACGATGTTTCCCTGACGCTGCAGCGTCCTCACACTTCGTCTCACGGGGAGAACACGATGTTTCCCTGACGCTGCACCGTCCTCACACTTCGTCTCACGGGGAGAACACGATGTTTCCCTGACGACGCACCGTGGATAATAATCCACTGAGTCTTTCCTGGAGTTCCTGCCTCGTAGGTATGGAAGTAGCTGTGAGACGTTGTTGTTCCTGAGGGGTTTCCCTGTGCTGCTTCCTCCTCTTCACCCTTTGGTCCAGAGATCTGGACCCTAACCCTCTAACAGGCTCTGATGGTTCCTGATGACGAGCTGCTCTTCTCAGAACATTTCAAAGATCCAACGTTCATCTTCAACAACGTCTTTCATCTGTTGAACCCGGATCGTTGCTCAATCATCTGGAGGAATTTCCCAAATACTCAGAAATATCAAAACCACATTAAAGTCTTGGCATCCAGAGGATATACCCTTTTGGGAAATCAAATATTTTGCAGGGTGGATTTTATATATTTCTTTCCTTTAATTATTTGTACCTGCATCATCTTCTGTAAAAGCCTCTTTTCACTCTCGTCTCACTCGTTTACTGCAGCTTCACTTTCCTCTTCACCTCAGAAGCTTTTATCTGCTGCTGCGATTCTGTACGTTAACAATTATCTCTTTGAGATAGAAAGTTAACAGCTGCAATAAAACCATTGACTCTTTTCTGTCTCCGAACACGACTGTGACATTCACAGGGCCGCTGGAAAGAAAAGGGAATTCTGGAAATGCTACTAATGCTGAGATGAAAATCATGAGATTCTGTGACAGCATGAGCCTCATGTAGTTCCAGGCTCCTGCAGTCCACACTGAGGGGACATGAGGGGACACGAGGGGACATGAGGGGACATGAGGGGACATGAGGGGACATGAGGGGACATGAGGGGACATGAGGGGACATGAGCCTCATGTAGTTCCAGGCTCCTGCAGGCGCAGCTTGTGGTCAGTGGCTTGTCTTACGTACTAAGGGCAGAGGAGACAATCTGCTCCCTGTCCACACTGAGGGGACATGAGGGGACAAGAGGGGACATGAGGGGACACGAGGGGACACGAGGGGACATGAGGGGACATGAGCCTCATGTAGTTCCAGGCTCCTGCAGTCCACACTGAGGGGACATGAGGGGACATGAGGGGACATGAGGGGACATGAGCCTCATGTAGTTCCAGGCTCCTGCAGGCGCAGCTTGTGGTCAGTGGCTTGTCTTACGTACTAAGGGCAGAGGAGACAATCTGCTCCCTGTCCACACTGAGGGGACATGAGGGGACACGAGGGGACACGAGGGGACATGAGGGGACATGAGCCTCATGTAGTTCCAGGCTCCTGCAGTCCACACTGAGGGGACATGAGGGGACATGAGGGGACATGAGCCTCATGTAGTTCCAGGCTCCTGCAGTCCACACTGAGGGGACATGAGGGGACATGAGGGGACATGAGCCTCATGTAGTTCAGGCTCCTGCAGTCGCAGCTTGTGGTCAGTGGCTGGTCTTACGTACTAAGTGCAGAGGAGACAATCTGCTCCATGTCCACACTGAGGGGACATGAGGGGACATGAGGGGACACGAGGGGACACGAGTGGACATGAGGGGACATGAGGGGACATGAGGGGACATGAGTGGACACGAGGGGACATGAGTGGACATGAGGGGACATGAGGGGACATGAAGGGACATGAGGGGACACGAGTGGACACGAGGGGACACGAGGGGACACGAGGGGACACGAGGGGACACGAGGGTTCATGAGGGGACACGAGGGTTCATGAGGGGACATGAGGGGACACGAGGGGACACGAGGGGACACGAGGGGACACGAGGGGACACGAGGGGACACGAGGGGACACGAGTGGACACGAGGGGACATGAGGGGACATGAGCCTCATGTAGTTCCAGGCTCCTGCAGTCCACACTGAGGGGACATGAGGGGACATGAGGGGACATGAGGGGACATGAGCCTCATGTAGTTCCAGGCTCCTGCAGTCCACACTGAGGGGACATGAGGGGACATGAGGGGACATGAGCCTCATGTAGTTCAGGCTCCTGCAGTCGCAGCTTGTGGTCAGTGGCTGGTCTTACGTACTAAGTGCAGAGGAGACAATCTGCTCCATGTCCACACTGAGGGGACATGAGGGGACACGAGGGGACACGAGTGGACATGAGGGGACATGAGGGGACATGAGTGGACACGAGGGGACATGAGTGGACATGAGGGGACATGAGGGGACATGAAGGGACATGAGGGGACACGAGTGGACACGAGGGGACACGAGTGGACACGAGGGGACACGAGGGGACACGAGGGGACACGAGGGTTCATGAGGGGACACGAGGGTTCATGAGGGGACACGAGGGGACACGAGGGGACACGAGGGGACACGAGGGGACACGAGGGGACACGAGTGGGACACGAGGGGACACGAGGGGACATGAGGGTTCAGGTCTTTCAGTCTCATACGAATCGAAAATGCTGATCTGACGGAGATTGTTTGGAACAAGTGAATGTAGCGTCAGGGTCTGGGCTCTGATTGGTCCGCTCCAAAGGTCAAAGGTTGATAGACGTCATTGTGTCATGACTCTGACCTTTGACCTTATCTTTCCTGTTTAGCTTTGTGTTGGATTTGTTTCTCCCTGAGTTCAGTGTTTCCTGTTTTATTTTGTACTCTTTGCTTCTCGTGTGTTTCCACCTTGACTTCCTGTCTTTGTCCTGTCCCCCCCCCCCCCCCCCCCTGTGTATATGAGTCTCCGTGCTTCCCTTTGTGTTCACGTCTGTCTCCTTCACTCCAGAATAATCTTTCAATTCCCACGAAGCACATGACAAACTTACATAATTCCTGTCACATAAATACTTCGACATGATTGGCTCCTCCTCACCTTGATCTGCTGATATGATGGGAGGAGACCGTCTCCATAGCAACAAGTGGAGCTTTGCCCTCTGTGGGTTGTGAGGGAACGTTGCCTCATCGATCTGTGGCCGACCCGGCCGACCCGTTTCCAAGCGGCCGGCTCATTAGCCTCACGGTGACCTTTGACCTTCTCGCCCTCGGCTGCGTGAACACCGAGGGTTAACCCTAACCCTTCAGGAGAACTCACAGAACCACACCTACCGAGTTTCTGATTTGTTTTTCTCTCTTGAATTTTTACTATTATATTTCTGAGCTATGGGACTTTGCTTTTCTTTGATATTTTATATATACTGTGTATGTGTATATATAAATATATATAAATGAATTGCAATTAAGTAATGCAGGTCAGAATACAGTATTTACAAAAACAGACAAATGAACCATGAATCACATTTCATATCATATCATATCATATCATATCATATATGCACTAATTGGAAATCGCTCGTTCTCGTTCTCGTTCATGTTCATGTTCATGTTCATGTTCATGTTCATGTTCATGTTCATGTTCATGTTCTCGTTCTGTTCATGTTCTCGTTCATGTTCATGTTCATGTTCATGTTCATGTTCTCGTTCATGTTCTCGTTCATGTTCTCGTTCATGTTCATGTTCATGTTCATGTTCTCGTTCATGTTCTCGTTCATGTTCATGTTCATGTTCTCGTTCATGTTCTGTTCATGTTCTCGTTCTCGTTCTGTTCATGTTCTCGTTCTCGTTCATGTTCATGTTCATGTTCATGTTCTCGTTCTCGTTCATGTTCATGTTCATGTTCATGTTCTCGTTCTCGTTCATGTTCTCGTTCATGTTCATGTTCTCGTTCATGTTTCATGTTCATGTTCATGTTCATGTTCTCGTTCATGTTCATGTTCTCGTTCTCGTTCATGTTCATGTTCATGTTCATGTTCATGTTCATGTTAATGTTCATGTTCATGTTCATGTTCATGTTCATGTTCATGTTCTCGTTCATGTTCATGTTCATGTTCATGTTAATGTTCATGTTCTCGTTCTCGTTCTCGTTCATGTTCATGTTCTCGATCATGTTCATGTTCATGTTAATGTTCATGTTCTCGTTCTCGTTCTCGTTCATGTTCATGTTCTCGTTCATGTTCATGTTCATGTTCATGTTAATGTTCATGTTCTCGTTCTCGTTCTCGTTAATGTTCTCGTTCTCGTTCATGTTCATGTTCATGTCATGTTCATGTTCTCGTTCATGTTCATGTTCATGTTCATGTTCTCGTCTGCCTCCACAGAACAAACACATTAACGTTGCACAATCTCTGCAACAACATAATGTGAGCGAGTCTCTGTTTGAACAAAGTTGATGCCATGAGGCAATTACAGAAATATAATTATACCCAAATCATTTCCAGGCAGTGGAAACAAACACACTCAACAAATGAAGAGAAATGGGAAGCAGCAGAGAGAGCACCGGAGAGAAAGACCATTTAGATTGATAGATACATCGGATGCATTGTGAAGGACAACAGCCTTAGATAGATTATATGTGTTGAACTGAAAAACCAATCTTCAGGAGGAACTCGTCTTCAGAACGTCACTCACACTAACCCCTAACCCCAGAGTCAGGTGCAGCAGCAGTTTGGATTTCTGTCATTATCTCTGAATCTATTCTGGAGCCATGAATATAACCGAGACCTGTGACCTGTGATCTGACCTGGGATCTGTGATCTGACCTGTGAGAGATGAGCTTCCAGCCGCCTGCTGACATCGGTAATAGAACAGAAAGCTGCAGTGATGAAACTGTTCTCCTGTAAAATAAAAACCATCCCACAGGTCGTCTGTGCAGCTTATTACCACGTCCTCTTTACTGGTGATGATGCCGGGAGCAAGGCCTGGAGGAGATGGATGAGTGACAACACACAGGAGACGTGTCGCTCCACGTGTGAAACGTGACCACAACCGTAACCTTTATTATTGTAACTATGACAACGAGCATCCCGTCATCTACAGCTGTGCCAATTTAAAAACACTGTTCAACTCCCAGTGTACGGTTCAATCCTCGAACCCCAATCTGTCTACCCGTCTGCCGTCGAGGGAGAGACGTGCTGACGAGGCTCCGCACGTCTCTGTGGTCTGTACGGTCTGAGAGAGAGGAGCACGACATCGCACAACATCGCACAACACCGCACAACATCGCACGACATCGCACAACACCGCACGAGCATCGTCGACAAGCTCCGCAACTCTCTGTTCTGTACTCTGAAGAGAGGATGCACGACACCGCCATACAACAAACAACCAGGAAATCAGCCTCAACACAGATCCACTCGCACAAAACCAGACAACTCTCACACTCTGAGACGACACCGCACAACATCGCACAACAAACCACAATAACAAAACAACTCTGTTTGACTCTGAAATGAGTCCAGGATGCACACAGTTCATTACATACACAAATCACATCCATGGAAATCAGGCCTCAGCGACAGATTCCTCCTCTGGACTCCAGGAATAACCAGATTCATGTGACTCCTCACTGACTCTGGACCAGTGAGGGACAGACAGACTAATGAGGACACGTGACTGATTACAGGAATCAAACACTTTAAATTAATGGTTACTGCAAAGAGGAGGAGGAGGAGGAGGAGGAGGAGGAGGAGGAGGAGGAGGAGGAGGAGAGAGAGGAGGAGGAGGAGGAGCAGGAGGAGGAGGAGGAGGAGGAGGAGGAGAGGAGGAGGAGGAGGAGGAGAGAAGAGGAGGAGGAGGAGGAGCAGGAGGAGGAGGAGGAGGAGGAGCAGGAGGAGACTGAAATGAGATGTTTAGTCTGTGATGGAGCTTTGAGAAGGAGGAGGGGACGATAACAACATGGGGATAAACGCTGGAGGACTGGGTTCAGCATCCAGCCGGATGGATGGATGCTATTAGACAGAGTCGATAACAGCAGGAGGAGGAGGAGGAGGAGGAGGAGGAGGAGGAGGAGGAAGAGGAGGAGGAGGAAGAGGAAGGTAGTGACATATGAGGAAAACAATGACAGAAATTGGGCCTTGAGAGAATGTATATTATGATTTGGTGCAATACAAATAAAATGTATTTGAATTTAATGTAATTTCCTGATGTAATCCAACATGTTTCCGACTCTTGAGAAAACTGCGGCTCGGCCTGAAGCGTCACGTTAAATCAACACACAGTGTTTCCATAGCAACAAGCGTCCAAGCTCAGCTGAGATCTGTCTAAATGATAATATAACAAACAGCAGCAGACGTGAAATGAAAATAATGTTTAAAACTTTATTGAGAAAATATAACATGAATGATAACATAAAGAAAATTGTGATTTTGAGGTTCTTTGATCTTTTGATTGGGTCAAAACTGACCCGCATTTATTTCCTGTGTTTTTTCATGCATTAGTGTTTCTTTGCTATATGTTTGAAATAAATGTATTTCATCATTTAATATATAAGTATTCATTAAATATCTTGTTTTTGATTTCCACAAATCATCATTTTCTTTTTTCCTTTCTTACTTTATAAATAAGCTAAAATATGAAATGGTGTATTCTACATCCCTTTTACACACACGGGTCAAGTGAATGTACAGTATGAATTCACTAGGGAACAGCTGATGCATGTACGTCTTCTTTTACTAGTGAGAAAGAGACATGTGTACAATGCTAACTAGCTGTTAGCTAGCTAGCTTCTTTTCTGGCTAGCTAACCATAGCTAGATCAACAAAATAAAACTCCAAATATAACAGTATATACTTAATAGACTGATTGAAAATATGCTTTTGACTGTGTTAGTATGGCTGGTCACAATCATTTCAGTCCTAACGATGCTGGATGAAGAACAGGATGAGGAAGATGAGGAGGCAGTTCTGATGCTGAGGACCTGGACTCTGTTCCACAGGGTCGAGCTGGAGTTGTGGGTTTGAATCCAGCTCTCCTGGATGAAGAAGGCTCCTTTGATGTGTCATCAAAGGAGCCTTCTCCGAAACGAAGAAGGAAGAATAAGCAGAGAAACAACCAGCCATGCATGAAATATGAAATAACACAGGAACTGTCTACGGGTCCCTGTCACTGTCATGTCACCCCGTGTTGTGCGTTGGAAGCGGTTTGCGTAGCTGTGTATCAAAGGGTTAACTTCACCTCTTCAGCTTCAACCTTCAGATGTGAAATAAGACTAATCAAATTGTCAGTGTTTCTCATAGTTGATCCAACTCTTCCTCTCAATGCCCTGGTCCTGTCCTCCTCCTCTTCCTCCTCTTCCTCCTCCGGGAGGCGTGGAGCTACGAGGCGCCCGAGGACAAACAGGATGTGTTCTCCAGTCGAGCCTGTCCAGCTTTCCTGAGCTTCACCAACGCTGCGTATCTGGCTGGAGTCACGGTGGAGCTGCCCTGTCGCTGCAAACCTCAGCAGGTAGTTCCTGTTTCACACAGAATGTCAGATGAGATATTATCATATTACCATTTCTTTCATTATTATACATTGTGAACATATCACATTATTTTTTGGTGCTAATACTGTATATTATTTTACAAATGTAAAATGAATGTAAACCTTTTGCTGTGACTGTTCTCCCTCCCAACCAGAGCACGTCACCTTGTTAAGAGACAAACTGTGATTTGTGAATATGGGCAACACAATTAAATTAAACATGTAAAACAGGGTCTTTAAATATGAGACACCACAACACGTGAGACGTTCCTCCTGAATCCTCCAGGTTCATGTGAACCAGCTGCTGACTACGTCAGTTAACAGAATGAGACAAACCTCAGTATCTAATCTCTGGTATCGATCGACCACCAGCAGATGGATTCACGTTGTTCCCTTTGTTCTTCAGGTCCAATCAGTCCTGTGGTTCTTCAGGAAACATCTGGGCAGCTCCGAGGAGACCGGAGCTCTGAGCCATTACCATGACAACGAGCAGCTGGACACCGGCCAGGTCCCTCACAGCGATGACCTGCGGAGTCGATTCTCCATCCGTCTCTTCAGTCTGTTGATCTTCAGGACCGGACCCGACGACTCGGGCATCTACATCTGCGGCTCCGCCCAGAAAGACTTCTTCTATGGTTACGACCTGGACGTGCAGGAGGCGCACAGGATCAGCTTCACTCCGAGGTGACCACACGGACTCTGTGACTTCCTGGGGAGGATAACAACGAATATGTTGTTTTAATTATAAAGACATGCTCAACATTGAATTCTGTTCAGTGTTACATTTATCTAATCGTCTTCCATGTTCGTGTTGGTGGGTGAGACAGAGATAACGGAGGAAACCTCATTCCCCACGAGCTTGTGGCTGTGTAACACAAGCCGAGGTTCATCCCACTTTTATTTACAGGCTGATCCACTGACTATAAAATCAATTTATTATATGATGTATATTAAGCATTTTACTATCAGTCATCTGATGGTTTCTATGTTGAACTAGCTGAATGTTATCATTTCTCTAGACTGGCTCCAGAAGGAACAGGCCAGAACTGATGGAGATCAAAGCCCGAGCTCCAGTCAGCCGCTGTATCGTGTCTTCACCGGCTTCCAGCCCTGGACGGTGTGCGATCGCTGTGGCGTCCGTGGGGAACAGGTCCGTGTGGGGCTCTGCTACGTGCGCTCACAGTTCCTCCACGTACGCTACCGCCGGGCCAATCAGACGGTGGCGTCGTGCGGCTCAGGAGCGGTGCCCCGGGCGTTTGGCGGCCTGAAGCAAAGCAGAGCTGAGGCCAAGCTGGAGGTCAGAAGCTGTCAGGTGACTTGTCCACCTCGACCTCCGCCCTCCTCCAAACTCCTCACTCTGATGGCTTTCTTTGGGTTAAGGTGGGTCAGTAGATCTGTGCAGCTGCATATGACATATGTCATTTATATGTTCTAATGTAATCAATCTCTGGTTCTCAGTTGTAGTTCTGCCTCCGTGCCAGTAGAGGTACCGGTGTTCTACCTGAACCACCCCACGGACCGCGTCCTGACCCTGGGTGCCCCGGAGCTCGAGCTGACATGGCTGTGGCCTGGGACCGAGGGTCTGAACCCATTTACAGATCCGATCACTTGGGTGGTGGCACCATCGGCGCCGAGGCCTCCAGGCTGCAGATAGACGCCGGACACCACCTCGTGTTCAGACCTGCAAAACTTCAGGACACAGGTTCAAACCACTGATTGTTTAATGTGCATCGTAAAAGACTTGTGTTGGTTCATGTTTCCGTTTGCTGCTGTTTCTTCATCAGCTTCATTATCACACAAACGTCAAGGATGACAGATCACCTTCAGGCCCACAACAGACAATCTGAGGCGAGGAGGACAGACATGGAGAAGATATCAAAATAGTTCATGTTAAATATTCACACACACAAGGTAAAGGTTTTCAAATATAAAGATACTGACACACATGAAGTGAATTTGTAGTTTTTCAGGTGTGAGAATCCATTTCCTGTTTGGTCCGTCTGTCTGCTGTGGTCAACACGCAGCAGCTTCTTCGAGCATCTGTTCTTCTCACAGCCTTTTCTGGGAATAACAAACATGGAGTCCTTATGAAAATGAATTATTCTCCATAAATGTTCATATTCAGCGCGTGATTTTAAAGCAGAACACGTTTCACTCATCGGAGGTTGTCAATGTGGGATCACTTATAACTTGATGCTTTGTTGGAATGACCCGATCATAGCTTGGATAAGAAGTGAAACAGAAACAGCTTCTCTCATCCAGGTATGATTTCTGTGGAGCTTCTGTAGTTATGACTTGTTGTGGCTCTGAAATCCAAACTGCAGTAACGAATCGATCTTCCTCTCCAGGCGTGTACTGCTGCTGGCTGCAGGGTCGTCCGGCCGCTCAGATCCGCCTCCTGGTCTATCTTCATTTTGGGCGGGGCCAGTCTGTGACATCACACCCGGACTTCCTGACAGCTGTCAACACCGTGATGATATCTTACGCTGCCATGACGACCGTGTTCTTCCTGCTGGTGGTCGTCAGAGCTGGAGTCAGATGCCTCCGACACGCCGCACAGACCCATGTGGAGCAGAGCAGATTAAAGTAGCCTCTTCAGTTTGTGTGAGGAGAAACATCCCGGTTATTAGACGCAGCGTGAAGTGTCCTCAGCGGCAGCTTCGAGCCGAGAGAGAGACACAGACACGAGACAGATGATGACTCTCACATGAAAGGAAAACTGTGACAGAAACAATAACTGAAAAAGACGAGCATCGGATTATTTCTGTGCAAATGAGATCGACTCAAAAGAGACAGAAAAACATTTCCTCATTGACGGAAAGTGTTTTGTAACATTTTTCATGAAGGTTATTTGGGACAGGAATAATATTTACGTTTCTAAAGGTAGTATTTTTTTCTACATGTCTTGTGAATTGTATATTTCATTTTTGATTTAGTATATTCTTCCTTCACATCTCCCAGCAGCTCGGCCCAGAGCAGCCTCCATGTGTTGGTAATGACTTCACAGCAGCTGCAGGTGTGAAGTGTCTCATGAAACCCTCGGAGCTGCAGGTGAAGAGCAGCACAGAGATGAATGGAGGGAATCTGTTGGACAGATGAGACGTCAGATGTCCTCATTAAGACGTCTCTTCAAACCTGAGGGGCAGAGCGATGAAGGTCCACACCCCCCCGGGCGGAGGCCTCCTCTTCACTCCCTCTCATCTCCTCCTCCTCCTCCTCTCATCTCCTCCTCTGCCTCCTCCTCTCATCTCCTCCTCTGCCTCCTCCTCTCATCCTCTCATCTCCTCTCTCTCCTCCGCCTCCTCTGCCTCCTCCTCTGCCTCCCTGCTGCTCTGCACCCACTCAGATCTGACCTGCAGCAAACAGCCTGAAGCTTCCCTGGAATATAAAGCCTTTCAAACATATGACAATACATGTATTCATATTATTTTCATTAACTCTCATCTCATACACCAACTATCATTCACTTTGTTCATATGGAAAACAAACTATGATTTCCCATATGACAATTACTAATGGGAAATGTATGTATATCATATTTGTGAGATTATAACAGTCTTGGATATGTCAATGGTTAGCAACACACACACACACGCACACACATACACACACACACACAGACACACACACACACACCACACACACACACACACCACACACACACACACACACACACACACACACACACACACACACACAAGGTGATGGAACTGTTAGAAACTGAACAGCTGAAGTTATCTGGATGTTTCATCTCTGATTTGAAGTTTATGACCGGGATTTAAAAAGCAGAAGAATCAATGTGGTTCCTCTGGTGACATGTGAAACTGTCAGAGACAACATGGAGCAGGAGAAGGTTCTGGATCTTCTCTCCTCTTCGACCTTCAGTCCCATTAAAACCTCAGCGTCTCTTTCAGACAGAGAGACAGACGGGGGATATACAACACGTGTATGGTGTTTTTCCTCATTTGAGATGTATAATATAATATAATATAATATAATATATAATGTATAATATATAATGTTTCCTCTCCTCTGTGGATTTATCTGCTGATTTTAATTTAAGGTCAACTCTGTGATTCTCAGTCTCATTAGCAGCTCTGTCCCAGCTGAGCGCTGCTGAGTCCAAGAGACTGATCCTCGGGCCTTTATCTCCTTCCTGAGTTTGCATGTAAATGAAAGATCCTGATCGAGACTGATTCTGAGGGAATCTTATTGATAATTGTCTGCAGAGAGACATGAGAGACGTCACATGGAGACAGAGACTGAGCTGCAGAGAGACATGAGAGACGTCACATGGAGACAGAGCTGAGACTGAGCTGCAGAGAGACGTGAGAGACGTCACATGGAGACAGAGACAGAGACAGAGCTGCAGAGACATGAGAGACGTCACATGGAGACAGAGCTGCAGAGAGACATGAGAGACGTCACATGGAGACAGAGACTGAGCTGCAGAGAGACATGAGAGACGTCACATGGAGACAGAGACTGAGCTGCAGAGAGACATGAGAGACGTCACATGGAGACAGAGACTGAGCTGCAGAGAGACATGAGAGACGTCACATGGAGACAGAGACTGAGCTGCAGAGAGACATGAGAGACGTCACATGGAGACAGAGACAGAGACAGAGCTGCAGAGAGACATGAGAGACGTCACATGGAGACAGAGACAGAGACAGAGCTGCAGAGAGACATGAGAGACGTCACATGGAGACAGAGACTGAGCTGCAGAGAGACATGAGAGACGTCACATGGAGACAGAGACAGAGACTGAGCTGCAGAGAGACATGAGAGACGTCACATGGAAACTGAGCTGCAGAGAGACATGAGAGACGTCACATGGAGACAGAGACTGAGACAGAGCTGCAGAGAGACATGAGAGACGTCACATGGAAACTGAGCTGCAGAGAGACATGAGAGACGTCACATGGAGACGTTCCACAGAGACTGAGCTGCAGAGAGACATGAGAGACGTCACATGGAGACAGAGACTGAGACAGAGCTGCAGAGAGACATGAGAGACGTCACATGGAGACAGAGACAGAGCTGCAGAGAGACATGAGAGACGTCACATGGAGACAGAGACTGAGCTGCAGAGAGACATGAGAGACGTCACATGGAGACAGAGACTGAGCTGCAGAGAGACATGAGAGACGTCACATGGAGACCAGAGACTGAGCTGCAGAGAGACATGAGAGACGTCACATGGAGACAAGACAGAGACTGAGCTGCAGAGAGACATGAGAGACGTCACATGAGACAGAACTGAGCTGCAGAGAGACATGAGAGACGTCACATGGAGACAGAGACTGAGCTGCAGAGAGAGCATGAGAGACGTCACAATGAGACAGACAGAGACTGAGCTGCAGAGAGAACATGAGAGACGTCACATGGAAGACAGAGACTGAGCTGCAGAGAGACATGAGAGACGTCATGGAGACGTTCACAGAGACTGAGCTGCAGAGAGACATGAGAGACGTCACATGGAGACAGAGACAGAGGACTGAGCGGCGAGCGCAGAGAGACATGAGAGACGTCACATGGAGACAGAGACTGAGCTGCAGAGAGACATGATGAGACGTCACATGGAGACAGAGGACAGAGCTGCAGAGAGACATGAGAGACGTCACATGGAGACAGAGACTGAGCTGCAGAGAGACATGAGAGACGTCACATGGAGACGTTCCACAGAGACTGAGCTGCAGAGAGAGAGACAGACATGAGAGACGTCACATGGAGACAGAGACTGAGCTGCAGAGAGACATGAGAGACGTCACATGGAGACAGAGACTGAGCTGCAGAGAGACATGAGAGACGTTCCACAGAGACTGAGCTGCAGAGAGACATGAGAGACGTCACATGGAGACAGAGACAGAGACTGAGCTGCAGAGAGACATGAGAGACGTCACATGGAGACAGAGACTGAGCTGCAGAGAGACATGAGAGACGTCACATGGAGACAGAGACTGAGCTGCAGAGAGACATGAGAGACGTCACATGGAGACAGAGACTGAGCTGCAGAGAGACATGAGAGACGTCACATGGAGACGTTCCACAGAGACTGAGCTGCAGAGAGACATGAGAGACGTCACATGGAGACGTCCAGACAGAGACTGAGCTGCAGAGAGACATGAGAGACGTCACATGGAGACAGAGACTGAGCTGCAGAGAGACATGAGAGACGTCACATGGAGACAAGACTGAGCTGCAGAGAGACATGAGAGACGTCACATGGAGACTGAGACTGAGCGCAGAGAGACATGAGAGACGTCACATGGAGACAGAGACTGAGCTGCAGAGAGACATAGAGACGTCACATGAGACTGTCAAGAGAGACAGACATGAGAGACGTCACATGGAGACAGAGACTGAGCTGCAGAGAGACATGAGAGACGTTCCACAGAGACTGAGCTGCAGAGAGAGAGACAGACATGAGAGACGTCACATGGAGACAGAGACTGAGCTGCAGAGAGACATGAGAGACGTCACATGGAGACTGAGCTGCAGAGAGAGAGACAGACATGAGAGACGTCACATGGAGACAGAGACTGAGCTCGCAGAGAGACAGAGAGACTCGTCACATGAGCGAAAACATGAGTACTGAGACTGAGCTGCAGAGAGAGAGACAGACATGAGAGACGTCACATGGAGACAGAGACTGAGCTGCAGAAAGACATGAGAGACGTCACATGGAGACAGAGACCGAGACTGAGACAGAGCTGCAGAGAGACATGAGAGACGTCACACGGAGACAGAGACTGAGCTGCAGAGAGACATGAGAGACGTCACATGGAGACAGAGACTGAGACTGAGCTGCAGAGAGAGAGACAGACATGAGAGACGTCACACGGAGACAGAGACTGAGCTGCAGAGAGACATGAGAGACGTCACATGGAGACAGAGACTGAGCTGCAGAGAGACATGAGAGACGTCACATGGAGACAGAGACTGAGCTGCAGAGAGAGAGACAGACATGAGAGACGTCACGGAGACAGAGACAGAGACTGAGCTGCAGAGAGAGAGACAGACATGAGAGACGTCACACGGAGACAGAGACTGAGCTGCAGAGAGACATGAGAGACGTCACATGGAGACAGAGACTGAGACTGAGCTGCAGAGAGAGAGACAGACATGAGAGACGTCACACGGAGACAGAGACTGACTGCAAAGACATGAGAGACGTTTCACAGAGACTGAGCTGCAGAGAGAGAGACAGACATGAGAGACGTCACACGGAGACAGAGACTGAGCTGCAGAGAGACATGAGAGACGTCACATGGAGACAGAGACTGAGCAACCAAGCTGAGGACGTTTAAGTGTGAGTTTGACTGAACAGTTTGTCTCTGGCTGTGTGTGGGACACCCCGGTGGCATCGAACCACAATCACCTTTTCTAACCTTTGCTCTGAAACATTTTGTGACCTTTTGGGCAGAAGACATAACCAGTCATTTTCACTGTATCATATTTTTGTCTTAATTTATTTAACTTCATTACTTTGATCATATTCAAAAGTGATTGTTGTTTTTAAAATTTTAAAATGTGTTTCTAAATTACTTCTTAATGACTGAGAGCATAATTCCAAAATGTTCTGATCCTCACCAGATGCTCAGATTAACACTTCATCAGAGTGAACGTTGGATCGTATGGATCAACACAAGCAGGATTCCAGTGGTTGTGTTGCCGTCTCCTCAATGAACGACACAACAGCTGAAACAATACGGAAACAGGATCAGTGAGTTCGTGCAGTAAAAAGTCTCAAAATGCTTATTGCATGTTTTTCATGTGTCACTTTCAAATGTGTTTGTCATTGTGGTGAAAGAGAAACTAATCTTTCTTTGTGTTGCTGAAATCACACACACAGGACACACAACCTGTGGCTGACAGGTCTGAGCAGCGTGTTGGATTTTCAGTTGAACAAACAAAGTGTTGTAGTGCACCGTCTGAAACATGAAACATGAAACATGAAACCAGACAGCAGGTGTGTGTGTGTGTGTGTGTGTGTGTGTGTGTGTGTGTGTGTGTGTGTGTGTGTGTGTGTGTGTGTGTGTGTGTGTGTGTGTGTGTGTGTGTGCTGCCATCGAGGCAGAAACCTCAGAAACACACGATCTCAGCCCCTCGGCAGGGAAAGGCCATAAAAGCTTTTAATTGAGCTGCTTAAGAAGGTGGAGGCACAAAGCTGCACGACAACCAGAGAATCACCAGAGAAATAAACCACCAGAGGTTGAAGTTCAGCTGCAGGAACATCTGCTCTGTTCATCCTGGGCTGAATCTGGACTTTGTGTCTCTGCAGAGATTCTCAGTATCTGGTCCTGACTCTTCTTCAGCCTCCTCTACCTCTCTCACCTCTCGCTGTGTTCCTCACACTCTTCAGCCTCCTCTACCTCTCTCACCTCTCGCTGTGTTCCTCACACTCTTCAGCCTCCTCTACCTCTCTCACCTTGTCCCTCGCTGTGTTCCTCACACTCTTCAGCCTCCTCTACCTCTCTCACCCTCGCTGTGTTCCTCACACTCTTCAGCCTCCTCTACCTCTCTCACCTCTCGCTGTGTTCCTCACTCTTCAGCCTCCTCTACCTCTCTCACCTCTCGCTGTGTTCCTCACACTCTTCAGCCTCCTCTACCTCTCTCACCTCTCGCTGTGTTCCTCACTCTTCAGCCTCCTCTACCTCTCTCACCTTGTCCCTCGCTGTGTTCCTCACACTCTTCAGCCTCCTCTACCTCTCTCACCTTGTCCCTCGCTGTGTTCCTCACACTGTTCAGCCTCCTCTACCTCTCTCACCTCTCGCTGTGTTCCTCACACTCTTCAGCCTCCTCTACCTCTCTCACCTCTCGCTGTGTTCCTCACACTCTTCAGCCTCCTCTACCTCTCTCACCTCTCGCTGTGTTCCTCACACTCTTCAGCCTCCTCTACCTCTCTCACCTCTCGCTGTGTTCCTCACACTCTTCAGCCTCCTCTACCTCTCTCACCTCTCGCTGTGTTCCTCACACTCTTCAGCCTCCTCTACCTCTCTCACCTCTCGCTGTGTTCCTCACACTCTTCAGCCTCCTCTACCTCTCTCACCCCTCGCTGTGTTCCTCACACTCTTCAGCCTCCTCTACCTCTCTCACCTCTCGCTGTGTTCCTCACACTCTTCAGCCTCCTCTACCTCTCTCACCTCTCGCTGTGTTCCTCACACTCTTCAGCCTCCTCTACCTCTCTCACCTCTCGCTGTGTTCCTCACACTCTTCAGCCTCCTCTACCTCTCTCACCTCTCGCTGTGTTCCTCACACTCTTCAGCCTCCTCTACCTCTCTCACCTCTCGCTGTGTTCCTCACACTCTTCAGCCTCCTCTACCTCTCTCCACCTTGTCCCTCGCTGTGTTCCTCACACTCTTCAGCCTCCTCTACCTCTCTCACCTTGTCTCTCGCTGTGTTCCTCACACTCTTCAGCCTCCTCTACCTCTCTCACCCCTTGCTGTGTTCCTCACACTCTTCAGCCTCCTCTACCTCTCTCACCCCTCGCTGTGTTCCTCACACTCTTCAGCCTCCTCTACCTCTCTCACCTCTCGCTGTGTTCCTCACACTCTTCAGCCTCCTCTACCTCTCTCACCTCTCGCTGTGTTCCTCACACTCTTCAGCCTCCTCTACCTCTCTCACCCCTCGCTGTGTTCCTCACACTCTTCAGCCTCCATCTGTCTCTTTGTTTGTGTCGTCTTGCGTCGGCCTGCGGCGCCTCATTAGTATTCCTCTCAGTCACATCTGTCAGCTTGTGCTCCATCACAGACGCAGGCTGCATGTTCTGGTGGTAATGACTTATTTTTTCAAGCATACGACACAAATGAGATGACCAATTGGAAACGGGTGCATCAACATAACCTCACATGCACACACATGGTCTGTGTCCTCGGTTCCATGGATTAATATGCAGGAGGACACATGTTATGGTCGTACCGATCCAATCTCACGGTCACATTACTGTGAGGGGAAGTGTTTCGCCGTCGCACAACAGTGATGTCAGGGTCATTGATGCCAAGGACAGACAGATGCTGCATCTCATATCAGACTCTGGTACCGAGGGAGTGACCTTGGAGACTGAAGCTGAAGAACCTGCAGGTCGAAGCTGATGTTCATGTTCCTGCCACAACATCACTGTCTCCGTTTGTCTGAGACTGAACAGTTCACACGTTTCAAAAAACAAATCGTTGTTTCCAACTGCAGCTGTTGCTCTGTCTCCAAGACCTGGTTTTAGTCTCTTTAAGACCCGCCTCCTGATGGAGTCTGCTCTGATTGGTCAGCTGGTCCACTGTGTTGTGATTGGTACATTGGTACATCATGTGACAGACATCACGTGGCACCTCACTCTCCACAACCCTCTATAATACACAGCCCCCCTATCAGGCAGTTTATTTAAGCAGAGAACATTTCCCATCAGTCCCTGTGGTCGCCCTGCTGCTGAGTCCGCCCCTCCACCTCCCAGCATGCACCTGTGGCTCCTAACCCTAACCCTGTTCTCCTCTCTCCCATCATATCTATGTGATAAACTCTGGAACGTGAGTTGCCTGACGTCACATGAGGTGGTGGGACATTATAAGAACAGTGCAGAGAGGACAGATCGTGACAGGATCCATCCTGGATCAATCACCACCACGATGATGTTTACTGCCCCCCTGTGGTGACAGGAAG
>VCHM03000040.1:60000-82500 GCA_006182925.3 Reinhardtius hippoglossoides
CTCCTTTTCAAGCTAAAATATACAAAGTCATACGTTAATTATGGGATATTATATGGTGTTTAATCTCTGGTGTTTAATCTCTGGTGTTTAATCTCTGGTGTTTAATCTCTGGTGTTTAATCTCTGGTGTTTAATCTCTGGTGTTTAATCTCTGGTGTTTGATCTCTGGTGTTTAATCTCTGGTGTTTAATCTCTAGGTGTAATTTAAACTCGAGTTAGGTAGTGAAGTGGGAGGAGTTCTCTCAGACACCTTGTTCAGTCCTCATTGTTATTAGTGAATTAGGGCTATGGAATATAAATTTGATTGATTGACCTTTGGTACTTCAAAGAAAAGTTATTTTCCTTTTTCCAATGATGACAGATGATCAACAACTGTCTCTTTGATAAAAGGTTCAAGCTGGTTTCCCAAGTTGTATTTGATGGACTCGTGAGTTAAAGGTTATGCTGCTGTGAAACTCACATCACAGTTGCATTGTGGGTTAGAGTTGATTGAACTCATCCTGTGATCTGCACCTTCCTTCTTCGCGCTGCCGGAGGCTGATTGGTATTGTAGTATTCAGACATGTTGGAACAGGAACCTTCCTTAAACCGTGGCTACAAAGTCTGAAGCATCTGGAAAATCCTGGTCTGCTGTAACATTTTCCTTCTTTGGAACAGAAGTCAGATCTGGACCCAAAGGACAGAAACACGGAGACAGGGTTGAATTAATGCTGAGTCGACTTAGAGCCACGTTATTACATCAGCGTGACTGTTTCTACGCCTCGACTCTTCAAATGAAACCACGATGTATTATATTATATATTCATCAGCCCCTCTGACTCCGCTCGCTCTCTTTCTCTCACTCACACACAGATGTGTTGTCGTACACATCTGTAAACTCAGACTGACAGACAACACACACGTCGTGTTTCACAGTTTCAGCGGGGAAGTGAGATTCAATCACAGGTTTTACTTGGTCTTGTTGGTCATGATAACTCCGCCCCCTGCCTCTGAAGTAGGCGGATCTTAATTCTACGCCAGCAGCAAGTCGGTGCCACTCTGGAGCCAGTTCTTCTGACTGAGATTTGAGTTCCCACAAAGAACTGGTTCCAGATGAGGCGCCGGCTCCTGGATCTGCCTGGTGGAAAAGGGGTAAAGAACAAGGACACAGCAGAGTTGTTAAGAGATGTTGTGATGCCTGCAGCGTTTGTGTAGCTGCAGGGCAACACAGTCAGACTTTTCAAGTTGTGTGTTCTTGTGGAAGAGAGGGAGCCTTTGACAAGTTGAGACTGGACTCCAGTTGTGTCCAAGTTCAGAGGAAGCAGGAATGTAAATGCTGGTTTTTAGCAGCTTTCCCCTTTAAGCCATAATGGCATGAATAGGCCCATGCAGACGTGACGAGTCGGGTTGGGTAAGTGTGTGTGTGTGTGTGTGTTGTGTGTGTGTGTGTGTGTGTGTGTGTGATTCATCAAGTAAGAAACCAAGAAGCCGTGTGTGTCACAATACCTCTGACTCTGTTTCCTCTCTCTCTCCATCTTTTCCTGTTGCCTCGGACGGCTGTCGTCTCTTCCTCCTTCACGGGACCGAAGGTGCGTGGATGATGGATCAGTAGCTGCTGGCGACAGAAGGACCCGTTGGTTCCTCGGTTCTGATCCAGCGCTGACTCGTCTCTGGTGAGCGCTGCAGCTGGAGCTTCCTCAGCAGGTTGGGTGCGGGGGGGTTCTTTCAGCTGATGGGGTTGGTGCTGTTGCCACGAGCGATTCTGCCAAACACTAAGTTTCGATGATTTAATAACTCTTCTGTGGCTTTTTGAGGAAATTCTCTGATGAACATCGTGTTCGATAACTTGAAAATGCTTCATCATCATCTTGGCAGGAGACTGTTTACTCAGTTCCTGAAAAGGGCTTTTCTTGGGGTTATGCAGTTTACATGTTTTTGGCTCAGTGACGATGAATATGTTTCACATCAGAACATTTCATATTGATTTCCCAATTTCCATTGTTGGCTTTAGTTGTTTTTATTGTTTAATTGATTCCTTGTTTGTTTCCTTGGCAACAACTTTGGTTTAAACATCAAGTTGGTTGTTTACACTTGCAACTCACACTATGTATATTCTAATATATGGACCAAATATATACGAAGAAACTTTCCGTCAACAAGTATAGATTATTTTTTAATTTTGAGTGATAACCCCCCCCCCCCCCCCCCCCAGGGGATTGGATGGGATGACCCCTCCCCCACGGTCTTGTGACACCGCCCCCATGTGGTTTGTGGTTTACGCGTCTTTCCGTCTTCGCCTGTGAAGTGGAACTTACAGAGTGGAGCCCCCAGTGGGTCATGTGGGGCAACTGCAAGGAAAGTTCATATCTGAAATAATGTTATTTAAAGTGATCATCCTTTACGTCTCTGAAATGTTACAAACTAAAAATACTTTACATTTATATTTACACTATCAAGTAAAGAGGAATCAGCACAACACAGGGAGCTCTCTGAAATGATAAGAAAACACATCTTGACTCTAAATATACTCTTGATATTAAATCTTTACACTTTTGATGAATTTGGATATTTGATATTCTGGGTTTAAGATTAAAATATGTTCAATCAGATCCATTACAGTGTAATAACCTGCACTCAATGAAGATTAGGTAAAAGTGAACAAATGCATGGTTAAATATGTACATGCATATACATATATAAACACAACATTTAATGTTACAAATAAATCTAAAATTGCTTGAACTAAAGTACTTCAAATTTCCATGACATCAACTGGTTTCGTGCTGGTTTCGTGCTGGTGTCGTGCTGGTGTCGTGCTGGTTCCGTCCTGGTTTCGCGCTGGTTCCGTGCTGGTTCCGTGCTGGTTTCGTGCTGGTTCCGTGCTGGTTTCGTGCTGGTTCCGTGCTGGTTTTGTGCTGGTTCCGTGCTGGTTCCGTGCTGGTGTCGTGCTGGTTCCGTGCTGGTTTCGCGCTGGTTTCACGCTGGTTCCGTGCTGGTTTCGTGCTGGTTCCGTGCTGGTTTCGTGCTGGTTCCGTGCTGGTTTCGTGCTGGTTCCGTGCTGGTTTCGTGCTGGTTTCGTGCTGGTTTCGTGCTGGTTTCGTGCTGGTTCCGTGCTGGTTTCGCGCTGGTTTCGCGCTGGTTTCGTGCTGGTTCCGTGCTGGTTTCGTGCTGGTTCCATGCTGGTTTCATGCTGGTTTCATGCTGGTTTCGTGCTCGTACAAACCAACAGTGTAAACCAGTGTAAAAGCTAAAGATGAGCATGGACGTGAGGAGAGAAGCTGATGGAGCTGCAGCATCTCCTGCTCTTTCACTCTCTGAGCCGTGTGACGTGTTAGATGCCAAAGCAACTGATTACTATGAGATATTATGGGATGGTAGAGGGGTAATGTTCAGGTGCGACAGGATGAAACGGACCGAGACCCGAGAGGGAGAGAAGAGGTTTGTCTGCACAGTTTCTGTCCTGAAACCTTTCGGGAACTTTTGCTGTTGTGGGGTTTTTTTCTGGGGTTTTTTAAAGGGGTGTTGTGTGGTGTGTGGGGGTGGTGGGTGTTGGGGTTTTTGGGGGGGGTTGTATTGGCAATTTTGCCCAAAAAACCCGGGGTAAGTTGGGCCATTTTTCCAGTTAGGGAGTGACGTGAGAGAAGAAAACCCCGTCGGGAAAACCCGAAAACCAAATCTTTAAACCATAAGGGTTTTTTATGGAACCCGGGGGTGTCCTCAGACTTTTTCATTTTGGTGGAGAGCGAAGTTTGGAAAATTTTTTTGTGAATAAAATTTTGTACGAACGAGAAAGAGTAAAGAGCACAGCGGGTAGAGTGTAAATGTGGCCCCCCCCCGGGAGGGAAATAAGCTGTTTGATTTTGAAAAGTACATTTTTTTAAAAAAAGAGTGTTTGTGCTTGGGGGTTTCATTTTTAAAAAATAGAAGGGTTTTTCACTTTTCAGACTTGCAGGATGGGGACAGGGACGGAGTAAAGCATCCATAAAATTTTTTATTTAGGATAGGGTTGTCGTGTATGTCGTGAATCAGCAAGATCTAACCTAACCAATAGAGCTCATGTACCCACAAACCATCACACACCACCACACCACACACAAAAGGGGTTTGAAACAGAAAGGGTTTTGGGGGCCCCTGACAGAAAAATTGTGTTTTTAATTACAATGTTTTTTGGGGGGTGTTGGTTTGGGTTTGGGGGTTTTGGGTTGGGGGGGTTTTTGGGGGTTTTGGGGGGTTTGGTGGGTTTTTTGGGGGTCCCCCTAATTTTCCCTGCCCCCCCCTTTCCCTTTCCTTCCCCCTTTTTTCCCTCCTTCTTCTCCTTCCCCTCCCCTTTTCCCCCCCTTTTCTTTTTCCCTTCTTTCTCTTTTTTTCCCTTTCTTTGTCTTTTTTTCCTTTTTGTCTTTTTTTTTCCCCTCCCCCTTTTTTCTCTTTCCCCCTTGTTCCCCCTCCCCTTCCCCTCCCTTGGCCCCCCTTTTTCCCCTTCCCCCCTTTTTTCCCCCCTTTTTTTTCCCTTTTTCCCTTTTTCCCCCCTCCCCCTTTCCTTTTTTCCCTTTCTTTCCCTTCCCCCCCTCTTCTCTCTCCCCCTTTTTCCCTTCCCTTTTTTTTCCCCCCCCCTTTTTTTTTTTCCCCCTTCTTTTTTCCTTTTTTTCCCCCCTTTTTTTCCCCCCCCCCTTTTTTTCCCCCCCGGCCCCTTCCCTCCCCCCCTCCCCCCCCCCCCCCCCCCCCCCCGGTCCTCCCCCTCCTCTTTGGGGTTTCCCCCCCCCTTTTTCCCCCCCCCTCTTTTCTCCCCCCCCCCTTTCGTTTTTTTTTTTCCCCCCCCCCCCCCCCCCTTTTTTTCCCCCCCTTCTCTCTCCCCCCCCCTCTCCCCCCCCCCCTTTCCCCCCTTTTTTCCTCCTTTCCCCCCTTTCTCTCTTCCCTTCTTCTCCTCTCCCTCTCCTCATCCCCTTCTCTGTTCTTTTTTTCCCTTTCCTCCTCTTCTCTCTCCCTTTCCCCTCCTCTCTTTCCCCCCTCCCCTTCTTTCTTTTTCCCCCCTTTTTCTCTCTCCCCCTTTCCCCTCCTTTTTTTCCTCTCTCTCTCCTCTTTTCCCCTCCCTTTTCCCCTCCCCTTTCCCCTCTCTCTTCCTCTTCTCTTCTTTCGTCTTTTGTTTTTTCCTTTTCTCTTTTCTCTCGCTCTTTCCCCCCTTTTCCTCTCTTCTTCTTCCTCCCTCCTTTTTGTCTTCTCCCTTCTCTCCCCCCCCCTCTCCCCCTCTCTCTCTTTTCCCTCTCTGTGCGACACTTTCCCCCGGGGGGGGGGCCCCTTGGGGGGGGTCCGCAAACCCGGTAAAAGGGAGGGGGGGGGGGGGCATAAAAAACCCGGGGCCCAAACGCCTGCTTTGGGTTTTTGGGCGTCTTGGTGAAAAACACAAACACCCACACACACCACACAACCCAACCACTACGACCCAAACCCCAACCCCTTTTTAAAGGGGTGTGTGTGGGTTTTGTTTTTAAAATTGTTTCCCCCGTCAGGGAAAGAAGGGAGAGGAAAGGGGAAAAGGAAACAGGGAAAAGAGGAAAACCAAGGAATTTTTTCGGAGGGGCCACACACACACACCACACACACACACACACACACACACACACACACACACACACACACACACACACGCACACACACACACACACACACACACACAATGTCCACCTCTGATGCTGGAGGAGTTAGGAAACAGTTTCACTTTTTGTATTTGCTGACAATTGAAAATGAAAGTAATTGAACACATCAACGATCTGTAAATGGAAATCAGGAGCCATGTTTCCGTGTGCAGCTCCGAACCGTCAGTGGAGGAGATCCGGCTCTGGCCTCAGTCCTTCGACAAGCTGATGAGGAACCCTGCGGGACGGAACGTCTTCAGAGAGTTCCTGCGGACGGAGTACAGCGAGGAGAACATGCTGTTCTGGTTGGCCTGTGAAGACCTCAAACAGGAAGTCAACAAGAGCTCCATCGAGGAGAAAGCACGGTCCATCTATGAAGACTATATTTCCATCCTGTCACCAAAAGAGGTAGGTTACACTTCTGATTGTAAAACCAGTCACAGGGATCCATCCGTCCCCTCAGAGGTCAGAAGGCCTGAGAGCAGGTTCTGCTCTTCACCTGGAGGAGTCACTGCCAAACATCCTGACATGTTCCTTCTTCTTGTCCCTGCAGGTGAGCCTGGACGCCCGGGTTCGAGAGGTGATCAACAGGAAGATGCAGGACCCGACACCTCACGCGTTTGAAGACGCTCAGCTGCAGATCTACACGCTGATGCACACGGACTCGTACCCACGGTTCCTCTCCTCCAACATCTACAAGTCGCTGATTCACGGCAGCTCACGTCCCTCGTCTGAATCCTAGTCCCACGTGGCTCTGGAGTCGGATCCTTTCATCGCTCGGCTCCAACGCTCGGCTCCAACGCTCCTCCACGTCCAGAACTTTACAAGAACCATCAGACTCCTCAGTTCACGTTCTTCGAATCCCAGATCTCTCCAGCTGCTGCCAAGACCTTTGTCTCTTTTCAGTTCCTCACTCATCGTCTCCAAGAAGATCGTATCTCCTCTCCTCCTCTCCTCACTCCTTTCCTCCTTTCCTCCTCTCCTCCTCTCCTCCCCGTCCCCTCCTTCCTCCTGATGTTCTCCTCCTCGTCGACTCCGGAGCAGAGAAGGAAGTGATCTCTTTCTTTGGGATCTGCTGTAATGTGGAGATGTTGGTTTAGCTTTGGGAACGTTTTATTTATTTCACTGGGAGTCTGTGCCTCGCCCCTCAGGACCGTCCATCACTGTCAGAGGCCTGAAGGTCCCTGAAGGTCCCTGAAGGTCCCTGACGCCTCGTCGCCTTGTTCTCGTGTTCTAACCCTCGACTTCACTTCAGGACGTGATGGAAGCAGCAGAACAAGATGGATCCTTTCCCTGTGTTTCCTCTTTCAACTGGAGAACGTTCTCGTTCTCTTGCTGGATGAATGTCCTGTGGTGAACTAACGAGTGGAGGAGGTCACTTCCCCCCCGACTACTGATTCACAAACATGTTTTTTAAGAGAAAATTCTTAACAGAACATTTTGATTATGTTGAGATTTTTTCCACTTATCTCCAGGAAGAGGATTCTGAGGCTGATCGCTGTCCTCAGTGACACACACACACACACACACACACACACACACACACGCACACGCGCACGCACACACACACTGCAATAAAACACTGGAGTTTTTAAAAAACAACACATGCACACATTTACATTTGTGTTACTATACTTCCTGGAAACTTATGAATTTAATTTCTTCCTATTCGACCAATGACTCATTTAACTGGAAAAAGGTTTCCCTCAGATTCATAATTCATGATAATTTGAGCATCTTCTTTTCCATGTGTCACCAGGACACGTCTCATTATTTAACATGGAGCTGTTGTTTCTCCATGTTTTGAGCTCAACACCCTTTAAACCTTAACATCATTCAGTTTTCTACATTTCGTGGTTTTAATTTGGAACTTTTTAGAGATTTGATGTCACTGGGCTGAAGATGTAAATATACTTATATATAAAATATAGGTATGATTAGTTGACTTCACATTTTATTGGCAGTTTTAAATCACACACTGTCCTTTTTTAAAGATTTAATGTAAAACTCCCGACGTCTTCATCAACTTTAAAAACAAGCAACAGAAAACAAAAGGTTCATTTTCCTCCAGCTACAAAAACAAGGTAAATGTCTGTTTATCATTTGAAGCCAATAAGAAAACTTAACTTGTGTTAAGTGTGTTAAACTGAGTTGTCCTGATAAGTATAGTAATACACACACTGCTGCTGCTGACCTCTGCCTCTGTGACCTCTCAATCCAGGTGAAAAATATATATATATCAAGATATATTAATGAGTCATAAAATATCTATATATAAAAAAATAATAGACCTATTATTTGAGATGGGATGCCCACACCCAGTGCTTCATGGGAAATGTAGTTTGAGGAAAACAAATGTTTGTAGTTGTCTGTGGAGACGAAGATTTTTAAAGAGAGATGCCCAGGTCTTCACCAGACCTGTCACTCACAATGCATTTAAGTATTGTTCATGTTATTTATTTTATATTTTGTTAAAACTGTGATTTAAAATTGTACATATATAAATGGAAACCTTGAACATCCAATGAGAAGCAGCTTCGTTTGTTTGGTGTGTTTCTCTTTAATATGGATTCAACACACGTGCACGCACACGCACACAACACACACACACACACAGTGTTTGAATGTGGGAGGCGACAGAAACCAAACTGCAGTAGATGAGCACGAGTCAATCATTCAGTGTTTTATTGTCTCAGCCAATGAAAACACATCTTTGGAGTCGCTGTGGTTTCTTACATCTGTCAACATGTACAATGATACTTCGAACTTCTAAAAGAGCAGAAAAATTATTAGCAGAAAAATTATTTAAACCAAACAAGTCAATAATTTCATTTTCATGCAAGAGCAAATTTAATAGAAATGTTCAGAGCAGCAAACAGAATCCACCGTTTCCACGACGACTCACTGATTTAAATCTGGCTTCAAGCTTCTTTAGAAATAAACTTGTTCTATACAAAATAAATTTAACTGATAGACAACATGAACTTTTCTCCAAACATATTACAGCTTTTAGTTTTATACATAAAACAAAACTATACAAAATAAAAAAATAACAATTCTTTTGTTAAATCCAAATTCAATTCACTTTAGTTTGCTTCATGACGGACGAACACACACAGACACACACACGGACACACACACACACACGGACACACACACGGACACAGACACACACACACAGACACACACTGTCTCTCTCTTCAACAGAACTGAAAGAAAGAAAACAAGACTGTGATTAAACTCCTTATATTTAAATGTATTATTATATTAAACTTGATTAAAGAAAATGCTAAAAGCCAAGAGTTAAAGTTTTCAACTTTAACCCTAAGTTTTGATATTCAAAATCCTTATTTAACGTGAATTATTACCTACATTTATGTCTAATGTAGTTTCAAACACTCCGACTGTGATTCAGTGTCTCAAAGAAAAATACACAAAACATCAGCTTCTCAAATGAGTCGCTTCACCTTCACCCAGAGCTACATGAAGGAAGAGAGGAAGGGAGGAGGACAAGAAGGGAGAGAGGAAGAAGAGAGGAGGACAAGAAGAGAGGAGGAGGAAGAGAGAGGGGGAGAGAGGAAGGGAGAGGGGGAGAGAGGAAGAAGAGAGGAAGAGAGGAAAAGAGAGAGGAAGAAGAGAGGGGGAGAGAGGAAGAAGAGAGGAGGAGGAAGAGAGGAAGGGAGAGGAAGGGAGAGGGGGGACAAGAAGGGAGGAGGAGGAGAGAGGAAAAGAGAGAGAAGGAGCGGGAATGAAGAAGAAGAGGCAGAGCGAGGACACAACTCAAGTACAGTCTCTGCTGCCATCATGTGGTGAAACTTGTTATCATAATAATAATTGAATTATATTAATGTGGTGACGCTGCAGTTGTTAATCTGTTAGTCCTACATTTCCCACAATGCCTCTGTGAGGAATGTAGGAGGATGAGCAGTTATAACTTTAATTCTGAGCCATGTCTCTTCTTCTCTGAACGATGGTGGTACGAGGACAGACGTGCTGATATTAAATATTTGTCAGTAAGTTTAGTCCTGATTATTTATCAAATACATTTAAATACTTAGATTTATTTACCTTCCATCTGTTTCCACAGTTGTTACACAACACGAAGGTTGTCATCGGCTCATCAGCACTGCGTATCTGTACCTGAAAACAAACACACACACACAGTGAAGTTCTGACCAACATACCTTTTTAAGAGTGTGTGTGTGTGTGTGTGTGTGTGTGTGTGTGTGTGTGTGTGTGTGTGTGTGCGTTTCTCCACCTGTGTGTACGAGCAGCTCTTCCCACGACACTTGCTGCAGATGAACATGTCCGTCTCAGTTCCTCCGACCTTCGACAGCTGATGTTCTCTGATCAACTCTTTAGTCAAAGTCTCTCTGATCTGCTTCAGCTCCGTACTCGCCATCTCCTACACACACACCACACACACACACACACACACACACACACACACACACACACACACACACACACACACACACACACACACACACACACACACACACACACACACACACACACACACACACACACACACACACACACACACACACACACACACACACACACACACACACACACACACACACACACACACACACGTTGGTACTGTACTAATAAAGACTCTCAGACCCAGAATCTTTCCACACAGAAACTCAGCCTGGACCCAAACGGACCTCAGCGCTCATGCGGGCGATGCGCTGCGGCGAGATGCTTCCACACAGGACGTTGCGCCGCAGGTCCGGGTTCTTCTGGTCCTTCAGGTTCGAAATGCGGCTTCGAAGACGGGTTTTATATTTAATGTCTGTGGATTTAAACTCCTGGAAAACCTGTGAGCACGACGAGCAGTTAAAGAGCCAAGTATACTTCCAGTCTATTTACACACTTTAAAAACATGTTCTCAGAATTCATGATTTAAATGATTTTTCTATTAAAAATAATCAAAACTGAAAGAACGGATTTAGAACATTTACATATTAAGTCAGTTTAAGTTGCTACACAAGCTGCTGACACCTCGTCACGTGACACACTAACACAAACACACAAACACACAAACACAGGTTCATGACGTAAAGGATATGTTCTTCAATCTGTGCGGCGAGGTGCTGGCAGTCCACTCCGAAGGTCGTGTGGTCGTCTGAAACAAAACCACAAAGTTTTCATGTTTCCATTTGTCTCACTGAGAAATTACTGTTTTGAGGAGACGCAGCTGCTTTGGATTTCAAACAGATAATTATTGTTCGATGTTTTATCACTTTTACTATAATATCTTCATTTTTACAACAAGCATAAACAGTTTGAACTTTGTGGTTTTTACCACGTTTGTATGTTTTTGGTGTATTTAATATAATAATTGTCGTAGACAAATTCAAAAGCTTTTTAAAACCAGTCCTGGGAAAGTCGGGTTCAAACCCGTGAGAGAGAAAACCCTGATGAACTTCTCACCGTCAGTCTGCAGTGCCGCCACCAGCAGCTCGCGACACTTGTTCCGGACGCTGTCGGTGGTGACGGGGGCGGGGGGGAAGGAGGTGACCTGAGTGGGAGGGGCGGGGCTTGTGGGAGTTTCCACAGACGTCTTTCTGCTGAGGAGGAGGAGGAGAGACGATGAAGAGGAGGTGAGTACAGAGAGAGAGATGTGATCAGTCGTCAACCGTGACCTCATCCTGCAACAGGCGTGACATCATGACATCATCATGTGTGACATCATGGCATAATCTTGAGTGACATCATCATGCGTGACATCATGAGTGACATCATCATGAGTGACATCATCATGAGTGACATCATCATGCGTGACATCATCATGTGACATGATCATGTGGACATCATCATGAGTGACATCATCATGAGTGACATCATCATGCGTGACATGATCATGTGTGACATCATCATGTGTGACATCATGGCATAATCTTGAGTGACATCATCATGCGTGACATCATCATGAGTGACATCATCATGCGTGACATGATCATGTGTGACATCATCATGAGTGACATCATCATGACATCATCGTGACATTGACCTGCTCTCGCTGCAGCCGGAGTCTTCGGCGGTGGACGATGACCTCACAGGAGAACCTTCCTTCTTCTCCTCACACTTCCCCTCGGATCCATCTGGGAACAAACGTGTGACATCATCATGAATCTGTTGATCTCTGTCTAACACAAATTAAATCAATGAATCTAAATGAAGAGATTCACTAAATGAGAGAAATGCATAATAATTTCATACACAGACACACACAGTCACAGACACACACACACAGTCCCACACACAGTCACAGACACACACACACAGTCACAGACACACACACACACACAGTCACAGACACACACACACAGTCCCACACACAGACACACACACACACAGACACAGACACACACACACAGTCCCACACACAGTCACAGACACACACACACGCAGTCACAGACACACACAGTCACAGACACACACACACACACACACAGACACACACCCAGCAGTTTCTTCCAGGACTTGATGAGACCTCTGGCCACATTCTGAACGTCTTCATCTGAACTCTGTTTCCTCAAAGCGTTCACAGACATCCCCACTCTGGTCGACTACAGGGGGAGAGAGAGAGGGGGGGGGGGGGGGGGGGGGGGGGGGGGGGGGGGGGGGGGGGGGGAGAGGGGTGAGAGAGAGAAGGAGAGAGAGAGGGGGGGGGGGGGGAGGTGAGAGAGAGAGGGGGGGGTGAGAGAGGGAGAGGGAGAGAGAGAGAGAGAGAGGAGGGAGGAGGATTTTTTAATGTTGATGCTTCAGAGGCTGAGAAACATATGTTTTTGTAAACGTCAGTAATTCTGTCAGTTCTTCAGAAACCTTCCGGTTCAGTGGAACCTGATCCAGTCAGGTGACAGAGGGGCGGAGTTAACTACCTGCAGGGTCTCCAGAGACATCTTGATGTTGGCGAGCTCCTTCAGCAGGTCCAGAGCCCCCTCCTGGAGACAGAGCACATTAACGTCTTGGACTAACCTGGACTAACCTGGACTAAAATGGACCAACCTGGACTAAGATGGCCTAACCTGGACTAAGATGGACTAACCTGGACTAAAATGGACTAAGATGGACAAACCTGGACTAAGATGGACTAACCTGGACTAACCTGGACAAACATGGACTAAAATGGACTAAAATGGACTAAGATGGACAAACCTGGACTAAAATTGACTAACCTGGACTAAAATGGCCTAACCTGGATTAACCTGACTAAAATGGACCAACCTGGACTAGGATGGACTAACCTGGATTAACCTGACTAACCTGGACTAAAATGGACCAACCTGGACTAAGATGGACCTACCTGGACTAGGATGGACTAACCTGGATTAACCTGGACCTACCTGGCCTAAAATGGACCAACCTGGACTAAAATGGCCTAACCTGGATTAACCTGACTAACCTGGACCAACCTGGACTAACTGTACCCATGATGCTGCTTTTCTTGGACACGTCTCCTTGTCAGACATTTTAATCTCAATTGGAGGAACCTGGTTAAATAAAGTTGGATGAATAAAATAAACTAATTCAACATCCTGTTAATTAATACAAATGTATATTTCTTCTTCAGATAGATTCTTGTTTTACGTCTGTGTCATGAAAACATTTCATTTACAGTCTAAATCGATGTGTTGATAATGAAGCTCACACACATCCTGTCACATTTCACAATAAAGCTCCTCAGCAGGTGAACCACGTCACAGTTAAACATATATATATATATATATATGTATACTGTTGAATTCTGTCAATGTAAAACCTCCATATAATCTACAGACACAAGCTACAGACAAGCTACAGACACATGTAGCTGAGGCCAATCAGCTGAGGATTGCTCTCAGCTGCAGGTTTGGGAATGAGCAGATCTCAGATCAGATTAAATCGTTTTGTAAAGCAGCAGAAAAGCTTGTGCACGGAGCAAAGAGGGGACGCGCACACTCCGTGCGTCCTGAGGCAGCAGCTCAACCTGCAGCTCCTCGCATCCCCCCGTGTGTCTGTGGTTCTGTGTGTCTGTGGTTCTGTGTGCCTGTGGTTCTGTGGTTCTATGTGTCTGTGGTTCTGTGGGTTCTCTGTGGACCTGCAGCACCAGCGTGTCTCTCACCGTCTTCTTCTTGTGCACCATCTTCTCCAGCTTCTTGGAGATCCTCTCCACCTCCTGCTGTGCAGACATGTTGGAGCTCTGAGCTCGAACCCGGATGTGTCATCCTCCACCAGCTGCTCCTCTGCTCGTCTGTTGTTGTGCGGGAACCGGGGCATGCTGGGAGTTGGAGTTTAACTCGAGTCACGAGCGTCACGAGCTGCCTTTAAAACTTCAAACTGGTTTTTACAGAATCCACAGATTTGACCGAGTTAAATATGTTATTACCGCAATGATGGTCATACATTTAGTATTAAAGTATGAATGAAGTTATTATTGTTGTTCAGCCCGTTTTTATATCTTTAAATAATAAGGTGATCAGAAACATGAACACATCTAACATCACGAGTCTGTGGTTCTCTGAGCTGCTCGTCAATAACTGATCACAAAACTGTGGTCAATAACTGTGATGAATATTGAAATTGTGACAAATCTTTTACAACAAAATAAAAGCCATACATGTAGTTACTGTGTCCTTCCTCTAGATGGCAGTGTTGTTATTTTGTAATCGTTGGAAACGTGAGTCCACACATCAGTAACAATGATGCATCATGGGATATAATGATGGTTTCATTTATCATTGATTAGGGTTAGGGTTAGACAATCATCTTTATTAACAAAATAAAATAAAAATCCAAATGTCACAATATGGATAGAAACAAGATTATTGCTCTAATATCAGTGAAGAACGGCGATCGTGAGGACAGAGTCCAGATCGTTCATTCAGAACAGATCAGACCCGGCGCCGCCTGCCAGAGACGGATCAGTGGCGAGGTTCTGTCTCTAAATCAGAATCAGATCCTGAGAGAAAGCCAGGACAGAGACGGAGAGAGGGAGAGAGAGACAGAGAGAGAGAGAGAGAGAGAGAGAGAGAGAGAGAGAGAGAGAGAGAGAGAGAGAGAAGCAGAGAGAGAGAGAGAGAGAGAGAAGAGAGAGAGAGAGAGAGAGACAGAGAGAGAGAGAGAGAGAGAGAAGAGAGAGAGAGAGAGAGAGAGAGAGAGAGAGAGAGAGAGAGAGAGAGAGAAGAGAGAGAGACAGAGAGAGGTAGAGAGAGAGAGAGAGAGAGACAGAGAGAAGAGAGAGAAGAGAGACAGAGAGAGAAGAAGAGAAGAGAGAGAGAGAGAGAGACGAGAGAGAGAAGGAGAGAGAGAACAGAGAGAGAGAGAAGAGAGAGAGAGAGGAGAGAGAGAGAGAGACAGAGAGAGAGCAGAGAGAGAGAGAGAGAGAGAGAGAGAGAGAGAGAGAGAGAGAGAGAGAGAGAGAGAGACAGAGAGAGACAGAGAGAGAGGTTTAGGTCTTCTCTCCTCTTCTTCTCTCCTTCTCTCCTCCTCTCCTTCTCTCCTCCTCTCCTTCTCTCCTCCTCTCCTCCTCTCCTTCTCTCCTTCTCTCCTTCTCTCCTCTCTCCTTCTCTCCTTCTCTCCTCTCCTTCTCTCCTTCTCTCCTTCTCTCCTTCTCTCCTTCTCTCATCCCTACATCAACGTTTCTTTCACCTCTCGTCCTCTTCCTCATCCCCTCTTCTTTTCTACTTTTGTCCTTTCCAACATGTGTAGTGTCAGATTTAAGTTTTTTTTTAAATATCGCCTGCTGCTCATTTCTGCTCTGAACATTTTCTTTGTGTTTTAATGTTTTCACTTTAAAATCCTCAAAGTTCCTCTGACGTCGACTCGTTGGACGCTTCCCGCTGACGGAGCCACAGGAAGTCGGTCAGTGACGCGATCTGTGATGTTCATGTGTAATCACAAAAACATGGAGGAGCAAATATGATTGAAACAAACGAGTCCGGCTTCATTCGCTGCTCGTGTGATGAAGAACTCAGAGCTCTGTGCATGTTTTAATATCTTCAACATCTTGGATTATTGTTCCTCAAAACTTCCTTGACTTTCATAGAATAAAGTATTAGTGGCTAAGTGAACACTGGGGTTTTAAATTAGTTTTACAGTATAATGGATTTCAATTAAATTAACTACAGCCTGGAAATCACTCAGTGATACAGTTTGTTCTTTTTAACACAAATTGTTTTCATCTGTCAACATCATCGCTGGAAAATGTTTAATTCCATTAAACTGTAAAACTGCTGCTCTGTTTCCAAGATGTCACCTGGAGCGACATCGGACCCTGATCGGTTTCTAGGTGCTTCTAATTCTAAGCAGCTTCTGGAACTGACCTCGGGTTCTTCAGTATATTGAACCCGGACAATCTGCTGCTGCTTCACAGGACAAACACCAACTACACAACAGTCCAGATGTTATTGTGCGGACATTCTCTGGAGTTCTTTTGTGAAAACAGCTTTACTCTGCTGCCCCCAGTGGTTGTCTGTATAGTTACATGTGAAGCTTCACCATTTACCATCATGGAGGAGGAAGGAGTCGACTCCACACAATACTCAGCCTGAAGTCTGGGGAAGTGAGAATGACTCCATCCAACAGAGACTTCCTGTGTGAGGTCATTAGCAGCTTATAGATCTGCTCTGAGTAGAAAGGACACATCCTGGAGCTGAAGGTCAAAATGAACAACCTGGGATGAAGGAGAGCGAACGTCCTGCTTGAGGTGGTCCACAGCTGAGACTCCGAGAACACAGAGATCCAGAGAACACAGAGAACACAGAGAACACAGAGAACACAGAGAACACAGCGATCCAGAGAACACAGAGAACACAGAGATCCAGAGAACACAGAGATCCAGAGAACACAGAGAACACAGAGAACACAGAGATCCAGAGAACACAGAGAACACAGAGAACACAGAGATCCAGAGAACACAGAGAACACAGAGATCCAGAGAACACAGAGAACACAGAGAACACAGAGAACACAGAGATCCAGAGAACACAGAGAACACAGAGAACACAGAGAACCCAGAGATCCAGAGAACACAGAGAACACAGAGATCCAGAGAACACAGAGAACAAAGAGATCCAGAGAACACAGAGAACACAGAGATCCAGAGAACACAGAGAACACAGAGATCCAGAGAACCAGAGATCCAGAGATCCAGAGATCCAGAGATCCAGAGAACACAGAGATCCAGAGAACACAGAGAACATAGAGAACACCGAGAACACAGAGATCCAGAGAACACAGAGATCCAGAGATCCAGAGATCCAGAGAACACAGAGATCCAGAGAACACAGAGAACACAGAGAACACAGAGAACACAGAGAACACAGAGAACACAGAGATCCAGAGAACACCGAGAACACAGAGAACACAGAGAACACAGAGAACACAGAGAACCCAGAGAACACAGAGATCCAGAGAACACAGAGAACACAGAGATCCAGAGAACACAGAGATCCAGAGAACACCGAGAACACAGAGAACACAGAGAACACAGAGAACACAGAGAACACAGAGAACACAGAGACACAGAGAACCCAGAGAACACAGAGATCCAGAGAACACAGAGAACCCAGAGAACACAGAGATCCAGAGAACACAGAGATCCAGAGAACACAGAGAAACACAGAGAACACAGAGATCCAGAGAACACAGAGAACACAGAGAACCCAGAGAACACAGAGAACACAGAGAACACAGAGAACACAGAGAACACAGAGATCCAGAGAACACAGAGATCCAGAGAACACAGAGAACACAGAGAACACAGAGATCCAGAGAACACAGAGATCCAGAGAACACAGAGAACACAGAAAACACAGAGATCCAGAGAACACAGAGATCCAGAGATCCAGAGAACACAGAGAACACAGAAAACACAGAGAACCCAGAGAACACAGAACACAGAGATCCAGAGAACACAGAGATCCAGAGAACACAGAGAACACAGAGAACACAGAGATCCAGAGAACACAGAGATCCAGAGAACACAGAGAACACAGAGAACACAGAGATCCAGAGAACACAGAGAACACAGAAAACACAGAGAACCCAGAGAACCAGAGAACACAGAGAACACAGAGATCCAGAGAACACAGAGAACAAAGAGATCCAGAGAACACAGAGAACACAGAGATCCAGAGAACACAGAGAACACAGAGATCCAGAGAACACAGAGATCCAGAGATCCAGAGATCCAGAGATCCAGAGAACACAGAGATCCAGAGAACACAGAGAACATAGAGAACACCGAGAACACAGAGATCCAGAGAACACAGAGATCCAGAGATCCAGAGATCCAGAGAACACAGAGATCCAGAGAACACAGAGAACACAGAGAACACAGAGAACACAGAGAACACAGAGAACACAGAGATCCAGAGAACACCGAGAACACAGAGAACACAGAGAACACAGAGAACACAGAGAACCCAGAGAACACAGAGATCCAGAGAACACAGAGAACACAGAGATCCAGAGAACACAGAGATCCAGAGAACACCGAGAACACAGAGAACACAGAGAACACAGAGAACACAGAGAACACAGAGAACACAGAGAACACAGAGAACCCAGAGAACACAGAGATCCAGAGAACACAGAGAACCCAGAGAACACAGAGATCCAGAGAACACAGAGATCCAGAGAACACAGAGAACACAGAGAACACAGAGATCCAGAGAACACAGAGAACACAGAAAACACAGAGAACACAGAGAACACAGAGAACACAGAGAACACAGAGATCCAGAGAACACAGAGATCCAGAGAACACAGAGAACACAGAGAACACAGAGATCCAGAGAACACAGAGATCCAGAGAACACAGAGAACACAGAAAACACAGAGATCCAGAGAACACAGAGATCCAGAGATCCAGAGAACACAGAGAACACAGAAAACACAGAGAACCCAGAGAACACAGAGAACACAGAGATCCAGAGAACACAGAGATCCAGAGAACACAGAGAACACAGAGAACACAGAGATCCAGAGAACACAGAGATCCAGAGAACACAGAGAACACAGAGAACACAGAGATCCAGAGAACACAGAGAACACAGAAAACACAGAGAACCCAGAGAACACAGAGAACACAGAGAACACAGAGATCCAGAGAACACAGAGATCCAGAGAACACAGAGAACACAGAGAACACAGAGATCCAGAGAACACAGAGAACACAGAGAACCCAGAGAACACAGAGAACACAGAGAACACAGAGAACACAGAGATCCAGAGACACAGAGATCCAGAGAACACAGAGAACACAGAGAACACAGAGATCCAGAGATCCAGAGAAACACTTCCTGGCGTTAGAGGTGACTCTGAATCAGTCCATATGGGTTAGAATCACTTCCTGAATTCAGCTGTTGGTTTAATGTAAAAACTAAATCAACTCATTCAAGTTTCACAGATTTACTCTGAAAGTGAAGCGGTGCCGGCTGAGGCCACATGGCTGAAAGCATAAACGAATCTCTCCTGATAATCTGGATCTTCGATGCAGCTTGGCACCATGTTGAAAACATTAAAATCATTTGAGCAGTGGTTATATGGAGGAAATACAGTAACAGACTCATATTCAAAGATATGGAAACAGGATGAAAGGAAACACGTATATGATGAATGAAAGCTCAGTGCGATCTGAGTGAAGCAGTGAATATGACTCCACCCAGTCACTGCAGGTGGAGTTGTGTGTCACTGCAGGTGGAGTCGTGTGTCACTGCAGGTGGAGTCGTGTGTCACTGCAGGTGGAGTCGGGTGTCACTGCAGGTGGAGTCGGGTGTCACTGCAGGTGGAGTCGTGTGTCACTGCAGGTGGAGTCGTGTGTCACTGCAGGTGGAGTCGGGTGTCACTGCAGGTGGAGTCGTGTGTCACTGCAGGTGGAGTCGGGTGTCACTGCAGGTGGAGTCGGGTGTCACTGCAGGTGGAGTCGTGTGTCACTGCAGGTGGAGTCGGGTGTCACTGCAGGTGGAGTCGTGTGTCACTGCAGGTGGAGTCGGGTGTCACTGCAGGTGGAGTCGGGTGTCACTGCAGGTGGAGTCGGGTGTCACTGCAGGTGGAGTCGTGTGTCACTGCAGGTGGAGTCGGGTGTCACTGCAGGTGGAGTCGGGTGCACTGCAGGTGGAGTCGTGTGTCACTGCAGGTGGAGTCGTGTGTCACTGCAGGTGGAGTCGTGTGTCACTGCAGGTGGAGTCGGGTGTCACTGCAGGTGGAGTCGTGTGTCACTGCAGGTGGAGTCGTGTGTCACTGCAGGTGGAGTCGGGTGTCACTGCAGGTGGAGTCGTGTGTCACTGCAGGTGGAGTCGGGTGTCACTGCAGGTGGAGTCGGTGTCACTGCAGGTGGAGTCGGGTGTCACTGCAGGTGGAGTCGGGTGTCACTGCAGGTGGAGTCGTGTGTCACTGCAGGTGGAGTCGTGTGTCACTGCAGGTGGAGTCGTGTGTCACTGCAGGTGGAGTCGGGTGTCACTGCAGGTGGAGTCGTGTGTCACTGCAGGTGGAGTCGGGGTGTCACTGCAGGTGGAGTCGTGTGTCACTGCAGGTGGAGTCGGTGTCACTGCAGGTGGAGTCGGGTGTCACTGCAGGTGGAGTCGGGTGTCACTGCAGGTGGAGTCGTGTGTCACTGCAGGTGGAGTCGTGTGTCACTGCAGGTGGAGTCGGGTGTCACTGCAGGTGGAGTCGTGTGTCACTGCAGGTGGAGTCGTGTGTCACTGCAGGTGGAGTCGTGTGTCACTGCAGGTGGAGTCGGGTGTGTCACTGCAGGTGGAGTCGTGTCACTGCAGGTGGAGTCGGGTGTCACTGCAGGTGGAGTCGGGTGTCACTGCAGGTGGAGTCGTGTGTCACTGCAGGTGGAGTCGTGTGTCACTGCAGGTGGAGTCGTGTGTCACTGCAGGTGGAGTCGTGTGTCACTGCAGGTGGAGTCGTGTGTCACTGCAGGTGGAGTCGGGTGTCACTGCAGGTGGAGTCGTGTCACTGCAGGTGGAGTCGTGTCACTGCAGGTGGAGTCGTGTGTCACTGCAGGTGGAGTCGGGTGTCACTGCAGGTGGAGTCGTGTCACTGCAGGTGGAGTCGGGTGTCACTGCAGGTGGAGTCGGGTGTCACTGCAGGTGGAGTCGTGTGTCACTGCAGGTGGAGTCGGGTGTCACTGCAGGTGGAGTCGTGTGTCACTGCAGGTGGAGTCGTGTGTCACTGCAGGTGGAGTCGGGTGTCACTGCAGGTGGAGTCGGTGTCACTGCAGGTGGAGTCGTGTGTCACTGCAGGTGGAGTCGTGTGTCACTGCAGGTGGAGTCGTGTGTCACTGCAGGTGGAGTCGGGTGTCACTGCAGGTGGAGTCGTGTGTCACTGCAGGTGGAGTCGTGTGTCACTGCAGGTGGAGTCGGGTGTCACTGCAGGTGGAGTCGTGTGTCACTGCAGGTGGAGTCGGTGTCACTGCAGGTGGAGTCGGGTGTCACTGCAGGTGGAGTCGTGTGTCACTGCAGGTGGAGTCGTGTGTCACTGCAGGTGGAGTCGTGTGTCACTGCAGGTGGAGTCGGGTGTCACTGCAGGTGGAGTCGTGTGTCACTGCAGGTGGAGTCGGGTGTCACTGCAGGTGGAGTCGTGTGTCACTGCAGGTGGAGTCGGGTGTCACTGCAGGTGGAGTCGTGTGTCACTGCAGGTGGAGTCGGGTGTCACTGCAGGTGGAGTCGGGTGTCACTGCAGGTGGAGTCGGGTGTCACTGCAGGTGGAGTCGTGTGTCACTGCAGGTGGAGTCGTGTGTCACTGCAGGTGGAGTCGTGTGTCACTGCAGGTGGAGTCGTGTGTCACTGCAGGTGGAGTCGTGTGTCACTGCAGGTGGAGTCGTGTGTCACTGCAGGTGGAGTCGGGTGTCACTGCAGGTGGAGTCGTGTCACTGCAGGTGGAGTCGGGTGTCACTGCAGGTGGAGTCGGGTGTCACTGCAGGTGGAGTCGTGTGTCACTGCAGGTGGAGTCGGGTGTCACTGCAGGTGGAGTCGTGTGTCACTGCAGGTGGAGTCGTGTGTCACTGCAGGTGGAGTCGGGTGTCACTGCAGGTGGAGTCGGGTGTCACTGCAGGTGGAGTCGTGTGTCACTGCAGGTGGAGTCGTGTGTCACTGCAGGTGGAGTCGTGTGTCACTGCAGGTGGAGTCGGGTGTCACTGCAGGTGGAGTCGTGTGTCACTGCAGGTGGAGTCGTGTGTCACTGCAGGTGGAGTCGGGTGTCACTGCAGGTGGAGTCGTGTGTCACTGCAGGTGAGTCGGGTGTCACTGCAGGTGGAGTCGGGTGTCACTGCAGGTGGAGTCGGGTGTCACTGCAGGTGGAGTCGGGTGTCACTGCAGGTGGAGTCGTGTGTCACTGCAGGTGGAGTCGTGTGTCACTGCAGGTGGAGTCGTGTGTCACTGCAGGTGGAGTCGGGTGTCACTGCAGGTGGAGTCGTGTGTCACTGCAGGTGGGTCGGTGTCACTGCAGGTGGAGTCGTGTGTCACTGCAGTGGAGTCGGGTGTCACTGCAGGTGGAGTCGGGTGTCACTGCAGGTGGAGTCGGTGTCACTGCAGTGGAGTCGTGTGTCACTGCAGGTGGAGTCGTGTGTCACTGCAGGTGGAGTCGTGTGTCACTGCAGGTGGAGTCGTGTGTCACTGCAGGTGGAGTCGTGTGTCACTGCAGTGGAGTCGTGTGTCACTGCAGGTGGAGTCGGTGTCACTGCAGGTGGAGTCGTGTCACTGCAGGTGGAGTCGGTGTCACTGCGGTGATCGGGTGTCACTGCAGGTGGAGTCGTGTGTCCTGCAGGTGGAGTCGTGTGTCACTGCAGGTGGAGTCGTGTGTCACTGCAGGTGGAGTCGTGTGTCACTGCAGGTGGAGTCGTGTGTCACTGCAGGTGAGTCGGTGTCACTGCAGGGGGTCGTGTCACT
>VCHM03000040.1:92500-110583 GCA_006182925.3 Reinhardtius hippoglossoides
ACGAGTCCTCGTCCCATTTCTTATCACCTTCGGACCCACATCTGCCTCATCTGGCTCCTTATCGCCCCCCCGACCCAGGCCCAGTGTTTGAGTGTGTGTCAGCCTGATAGCATTGACTTGAGGAATCACTCCATCTCATCCAGTAGTTCCCACAGAATCACCACAAAGGGAACACAATCCCCACACTTTAAACACACACCACAAAAGAAAGAATAGACTTCACTCACACGCCACAGAAGCAAAAAGACTTTATCTGCAGCACGACTGCCGTGGCGCCGGCTCACCGCCGCCCTCCTCCAGCGTTTCTCTCCTTTCTCTTTCTCTGGTTCAGATTCACACTTTTGATCGAAGATTTTTTTGTTGCTGCCGGAAATGAACACGAGTCAGAAAAATGTTCAGCGTTTACAGAAAGCTGTTGTTTTCAGGGTGAAAATGTGAAAACTAAGATAAGTGGAACCGTTCAGACTAAACAGGCCGGAGTCTGTTCGGGAAACAAAGAGCGAATACGTGAAGCACCGACTCGTTGCTTCAGCTTGTAGGCGTGCACGTGAAAGGCGTGCACGTGAAAGGCGTGCACGTGAAAGGCGTGCACGTGAAAGGCGTGCACGTGAAAGCAACGTGGAAAAGTTTCAACATTAGAACTATTCAGAAGTTATTAAAATGTTTGTTTAATAAGTTAGAACATATCTTTAATATAAATGCAATTTATTCTTCCACTAAGTCATTGCATTATATTAATATAGTCATTTAAAAGGTAAAACATGAAAACTCTGCTGAGTGCAAAGAACAAACGGTTTGTGTTCTGTTTTAATGTGAGGTTTCAGGATCCGATTTTTATTTGAGTCTTTGATAAAAACAATCTTTATATCTACAATAAAAGTTTATAACTATATTGCTTATCAAAATCTGAGTTTACAAAGTGCCAAAGTGTTTTGCGTGAAGTAACAGCAGCAGTTAATGAAGTGACACAAAGACCTGAGTAAGATTCAAACTGGCAGTTCCACAGTTTCCGCTGCTCCGAGAGAAACACATGGTAAAAATCAAACAGTTCCCACCAGTGATTCACAAACAGGACCAACGTGACCGCGCTTCAGAGGACGGGCTGGTTCTCCTGCAGAGCTCAGTTCATCTTACCGAGTTACAACTCTTACAAATCTATACGGAGCCGTGGCCCAATAATAATGTGAAAGCAGGAGTCGTGTCCACCTCATCTCTGAGTGCGACCCGGGAAACAATCAATCTGTTCTCCGGCGAGTGCACGTCCATCACTGTCGACCCCAGAATCCGACAAGAAGAAGTTCAGCTCCGTGTCGGAACCGGGCAACAAGGAACTATTTCCCCACGAGGACATTTCAGGATCAGATTCCAAACTCTGTGTCTCCGAGCCGTGAGCCACTGAGCATCAGCTCTGTTCTGTAGAACTGAGTTCATGTGACGGAACTCGTGGAATAAAGTGACGCTCACACGTACGTTCATTCTGCAGCAGCGGTGACCTTCAGCTCACCTTCACTTCAGAAACAGTCACTTCCTGTTTCCATGACGCCAACCCACGGCCTAACTTCACGTGGAGTTCATGAAGAGCACAGAGTTCTGTCTTCAGAACCTGTAATGACGGTTCCTTGGTTCTGCGTGTGTGCGAGTCCGAGTCATCAGAACCCAAGTACAAATCGAGTCACTGACCCGAGTCCCACTGGTCTGCTGTGTATTCTGAGCGGGGATGGGGCTGTGCTGGCGGCCCAGTGGTACATACCAGTCTGAAGGAATGTATGTGAGCGGAGCCAGAAACATGCGGCTCAGCGCCGAGTGAGGTTTCAAAGAATTCCACTGAAAACATCTCGGGTCATAATTTTAAAGAGTCTGTGTGAAAATAGTTGAGAAGTGCTGGGTGTGCAGTCTGAGCCTGTTTGAAATATGACTGTGTCATAGTCATTCTTCCATCTTCTTCATACTTATGTTTGTTATAATGGGAACTCAAACAGTTTGATGGAGCTACTCATTTACAGATCCAGAGCAACTGGGAGCCGGTCCTGAGGAGACACCCCCGTCTCTCCAGATGGAACCAAACGGGCTGTTCCCATGAGAGGCTGCTCACCTTCTCTGAATCCACATGATCTCCTGGAACCATCTGAGGGCTCCATGTGTTCTCTGGAGTTCCTCCTCCAGCCCCTGAGGCCGACCAGTGACCGGGTCGGGTCGGCGCCAGGACAGAGTTCAGTGACCTAACATCACCTATACATGACACTGATTGGTTTGTAAGAAACGAGTTTTCACTTTGCAAACCAACAGAATCCTGGTTCAGTTTGATCCAGACCCAGACCTCCTCTTCTGGTCTGAGGAACCTCTCACACCTGACTAACCCTGACCCCAGATCCAAACCAGCTTCAGCCTGTCATTAGTCCTGGTGGTGACGTCTGACCCAGGATCAGCTCAGACACTTTAAATTGAAAGCTGTTGGTAAAGGAACACTTCCTGTCTGTTCGTCTCCAAACTGATAATCACACACAGTCAATGTGTCGTCTGCAGAATTCCAGCAGTGACCATGAGTGTCACACAACTATGTCAATCTGTTATATTTCATTTCCCAACCATACACATATTTTTATGTTGAAAATGTCAGCAGCGTTTTCTATATATATGTCACCACAATTTGACTGCTTTATTTTTTCCTGGTGCCACCACATTGTTGGCGCCGCTTGTAATCAGAAGACGGAGGCAGCTCCGACTGGGAGCTCCCAGAGACTCTGACTGGGAGCTCCCAGAGACTCTGACTGGGAGCTCCCAGAGACTCCGACTGGGAGCTCCCAGAGACTCGACTGGGAGCTGCCAGAGACTCTGACTGGGAGCTGCCAGAGACTCGACTGGGAGCTCCCAGAGACTCGACTGGGAGCTCCCAGAGACTCTGACTGGGAGCTCCCAGAGACTCTGACTGGGAGCTGCCAGAGACTCTGACTGGGAGCTCCCAGAGACTCTGACTGGGAGCTCCCAGAGACTCTGACTGGGAGCTCCCAGAGACTCCGACTGGGAGCTCCCAGAGACTCTGACTGGGAGCTCCCAGAGACTCTGACTGGGAGCTCCCAGAGACTCTGACTGGGAGCTCCCAGAGACTCCGACTGGGAGCTCCCAGAGACTCCGACTGGGAGCTCCCAGAGACTCCGACTGGGAGCTCCCAGAGACTCTGACTGGGAGCTCCCAGAGACTCCGACTGGGAGCTCCCAGAGACTCTGACTGGAAAAGGCTAAAGGACAGAAACCTTCCCAAGACAGAATGGGAACGACTTGGAATCAAGAGAGAAACTGCAGATGTTGAGGTCATGTGATATTTACAACTTTATTATTGTCAACTTACAGTGTGAACATCTACATTAAAAGATCATTATTATAGGTATGAGTCAGTTGTTCAACGATCTAGGCGTCGGTTCCTGTCTCAACCTTCATAAAGATTTCAGACTATTGAACATAATAATGTGCATTTCCTGTTTCTCTTTGTTGAGTCACAGGATATTTGAATGTGTCAGGACAGATTTATAGCATAAGAACTTCCTGTCTGTAAATTCCCTCCTGATGATTTCAAACTCTCTCACTTTGACCCTCAGGGCCACCGTAGACTGACAACTCGTTAAAAAGGACGAATCCCATGGTCAGCTGTTCACTTTCCCATAATGCACCTCTCTTTTATCTCCCGACCCCTGCTACCACCTTCCTGTACGTGTGCACGGCGAGTTCTGAGAAAGACCAGAGCGTTTCCCGGTTTTTCTGAGACTTCCTGTCCTGAACGAGAACAGATCTATAATAAAGGATATAAACAGAGAGAGGGGGGGGGGGGGAGAGAGGAGAGAGGAGAGGAGAGAGAGAGAGAGAGAGAGAGGGAGAGGGACGTGGAGGGATGAGCATAGAAACATGACAGGGGTGCATGAAAAAGAAGCAAAGGATGAGAGAGGAGTGAAGAACAGAGACGTCGTGTTCAGTGAGAAACGTTTTTTATTATCATGTGGTTCAGCAGTGCATTAATTACAGCATGAGATATGATACACTGAGATATGAATAGACAGAGAGACGGAGAGACAGAGAGACAGAGAGAGAGAGAGAGAGACAGACAGACAGAGAGACAGAGAGACGGAGAGAGAGAGACAGAGAGAGACAGAGAGACAGAGAGAGAGACAGAGAGACAGACAGACAGACAGAGAGAGAGAGAGAGAGAGAGAAGACAGACAGACAGAAGAGAGAGAGAGAGAAGAGAGAGAGAGACAGAGAGACAGAGAGAGAGAGAGAGACAGAGAGAGAGAGACAGAGACAGAGAGAGACAGAGAGACAGAGAGACAGAGAGAGAGAGAGACAGAGAGACAGAGAAGACAGAGAGAGAGAGAGAGACAGAGAGACAGAGAGACAGACAGACAGAGAGAGAGACAGACAGACAGAGACAGACAGAGACAGAGAGAGACACTTTGACTGGACACAGTTTTTATAGATGATCATTAAACGTACAGACTTCACATCTGGAGTAATGGAGGGATGAATGTAGAAACCCTGGGGCCGGTCTCGTTCACGTCCAGGTGTCCTTCAGACCAGGTGTCCTTCAGACCAGGTGTCCTTCAGACCAGGTGTCCTTCAGACCAGGTGTCCTTCAGACCAGGAGCTCAGGTGCGTCTCTGAAACGTCCAACAACACAAACACGACCTGACGCCATGAGGTCGTTTCCAACTCGCTGAGCCAACGAGGTGCAAGTGATGCTGATCAGGTCCAAGTTTTTCATGTTCTTGTGTAAGAACTTTAATTTTCCTTCTCCTGTTTATGAATTGATTGAATCAGACTTGGAGACGCAGCCGGACCCGAACCCAACCAGCACATCAAGCTTTGTGTAAACCTGCAGCTCAACAGACGCTTAGAGGGAAAATGTTTTTAGATCATAAAACATCTAAACACATAAATGGCCGTGGAGAAATCTAACAAAAGCAAAATACCCAGAAAAACAAACTCATTATCTGGTTGAGAAACATCTTGTCAATTTCACAGCGGCTTTCGGTCGAGTTTCATGGGATCGTGAAACTTCTCTGGAGCCCAAAGGTTCGAGGACTATTTATTACAAACAGAATCAAACAAGCTTCAGCAGGATGAAACTTTTAAATCTGACGTAAAACAATCAACTGTGTTTGCATCTTGTTGCTGCTTCGCTGTCGTCACGGCAACCAGGGGACTTTTCCACTGATGTTAATCTCGTTCTTCTAATTCATCAATACACACACTCAACCAATCAGGAGTCAGCCTCAGCTGTCAATCAGGAGTCAGTCTCAGCTGTCAATCAGGAAACAGTCTCAGCTGTCAATCAGGAGTCAGTCTCAGCTGTCAATCAGGAGTCAGTCTCAGCTGTCAATCAGGAGTCAGCCTCAGCTGTCAATCAGGAGTCAGCCTCAGCTGTCAATCAAGTCGTCTCAGCTGTCAATCAGGAGTCAGTCTCAGCTGTCAATCAAGTCGTCTCAGCTGTATCAGAGTAACACTTCAACAACATCAGCAGATGTAATCGAGTCGCTTGAAATGGGGCAGAATCATCTTCAACAGACAGTTCACTTCATAACGTCACTTGACTTCATAAGGTTCGTGTTGGTGTGTGTATGGATGTTGTGTATGGAGTGTTGTGTGTGGGTGCTGTGTTGGGTCTCTCACGATCAGAGCAGTTCACGTCAAAACATTCAACTCATCCGTCTCACCCAAACAGAGAACATACAGAAAATTGAACCACACTTGATGTTAAAGGCTAAAGTACAAACTATTTACAAATATTTTTTACGTCTGCTTGATTTGTGTTTGTATGTGTGTGTGTGTGTGTGTGTGTGTGTGTGTGTGTGTGTGTGTGTGTGTGTGTGTGTGTGTTGTGTGTGTGTGTGTGTGTGTGTGTGTGTGTGTGTGTGTGTGTCTGTGTTCATGTGACAGAAGTGGGGATTCTCCACAGCAGAGACCACAGTGTTAACAGGTATGGTGTGTGTGTGTGTGTGTGGTGTGTCTGTGTGTGTGTGTGTTGGTTGTGTGTGTGTGTGATCTCTCAACAGTGCTTCCGCACAAAGACCGTGTTAAGCACTCTCACACCCTCTCCTCAGCGCATTCGAAAAAACAGTGAACATACCTCTCCACACACACACACACACACACACACACACACACACACGTAAACACACCCATTACGATGCCATTGTGTCTTGGTTTCTTGTCCAGAATGTGTGTGTGTGTGTGTGTGTGTGTGTGTGTGTGTGTGTGTGTGTGTGTGTGTGTGTGTGTGTGTATTATCAGAAGTTGTAAGGAAAATGTCCGTCTTGCCATCCCGTCTCTCCTTCTCTCTCTCACTCTCTTTTCTTTCTCGCCACAAAGTCTGGAGTCGCTGCCAAATTTCCTTTGTGGCAAAGGTGTGGTTCCACGACACTGTCTTACACACACACACACACACACACACACACACACACACACACACACACACACACACACACACACACACACACACACACACACACACACACACACACACACACACACACACACACACACAGTAAAGGTGAAGAGCTCTGATGCCACATGAACTGTTTCCTCTGCAGGATCCTTGTCTCTCTCTGACTGAAGAAATGTTTTAATACTGAAAATCTATATTTGTCAAGTGTCTGATTCAGGGTCAGTCATGGTTGGTATTTATATAACACGTTCACACGTTCACACGTTCACACGTTCACACGTTCACACGTTCACACGTTCACACGTTCACACGTTCACACGTTCACACGTTCACACGTTCACACGTTCACACGTTCACACGTTCACACGTTCACACGTTCACACGTTCACACGTTCACACAGTCTCCAACGTTCACACGTTCACACGTTCACACGTTCACACGTTCACACGTTCACACGTTCACACAGTCTCCATCTTGTCAGTCACACGTTCACACGTTCACACGTTCACACGTTCACACGTTCACACGTTCACTCGTTCACACGTTCACACGTTCACACGTTCACAGTTCACACGTTCACACGTTACACACGTTCACTCACGTTCATCCTGTTCACACGTCACACGTTCACACGTTCACACGTTCACAAGTTCACACGTTCACACGTTCACACGTTCACACGTTCACACGTTCACACGTTCACACGTTCACACAGTTCACACTGTCACACACGTTCACACGTTCACACGTTCACAAGTTCACTCCACTCGTTCACACGTTCACACGTTCACACGTTCACACGTTCACACGTTCACACGTTCACACGTTCACACGTTCACACAGTCTCCATCTTGTCAGTCACACGTTCACACGTTCACACGTTCACACGTTCACACGTTCACACGTTCACACGTTCACACGTTCACACAGTCACACGTTCACACGTTCACAAGTTCACTCGTTCACAAGTTCACTCGTTCACACGTTCACACGTTCACACGTTCACACGTTCACACGTTCACAAGTTCACGCGTTCACACGTTCACACGTTCACGCGGTCACACGTTCACACGTTCACACGTTCACACGTTCACACGTTCACACGTTCACACGTTCACACGCTCAAGTGGATTCAGATCTGATCTCAGTGATTGTTGGAAATATCAACAGTTTGAGCCTCGATATAAACAATGACATGAAGACACACACAGACACACACACACAGTCACACACACTCAGACACACACCAGACACAACACAGACACAGACACAGACACACACACACACACACACACACAGTCACACACACTCTCAGACACACACACAGGAGCCTGGGACAGTAGTAGGAGGGAGTAGTTCCTGGTTGGTTAAGCAGGAGGTTCTGAGACGCCACAGTCGTCTCCCCTGGAGCTGGGCGTGGGGTGGAAAGTGTGTGTGTGTGTGTGTGTGGTGTGTGTGTGTGTGTGTGTGTGTGTGTGTGTGTGTGTGTGTGTGGTGTGTGTGTGTGTGTGGTGTGTTGGGGGGGTAATTAGTTTGTGGTGGAGGAGGGGGTTGGGGGGGCATGTCCTTGGCAGACAGACAGACACCAAACATGTTTAATATTCATCTTAAAGCAACAGTTCTGGTCTCAGACTCAGTGAAGTGCTGCTCCACAGCTGATCCCACATCAGTTACCTTCTCTCTGTGGGACAGAAGGTAACTGATGATTCATGACTCACTGACTCACTGACTCACACTGACTCACACTGACTCACTGACTCACACTGACTCCTGTCACTCTCGTGGATCTGACAAAACAGGAAACTTTACATTCGGAATCATTAATCAAATCCTCATCATTTCATCAATAACCATCATATATATGTTACAGTTGCAGTGTCTATGTTACAGCACATTTTAATTTCTCTGAAATATATTTTATGAGACATTATTTCAGGCTGCCTCCCACTCCCCCCCCCCCCCCCCCCCCCCCCCCCCCTCTCTTTCCTACAATAACTTGTGTTAAGTTCACCCACTAATTGTTCTGGTTGGAGTCGTGGACGGCTGTTTTACCACACATACACACACACACACACACACTCTCACACACTCTCACACACTCTCACACACTCTCACACACTCTCACACACTCACACACTCACAGAGACACACACATGTGCATGTGAGCAAAGAAATTTAGTTTTCTGCCTCTCATTATAACATGATGCATGTGTGTTAGAATATGTATCTGTGCTTTCATGTGTGTGTGTGTTGTGTGTGTGGTGTGTGCGTGCGTGTGTGTGTGTCTGAGAGTGTGTGTGTGTGTGTGTGTGTGGTGTGTATGAGTATTGTGTGGAGTGGTTGATAGATTGGGTCGAAGGAGTGTGTGTGTGTGTGTGTGTGTGTGTGTGTGTGTGTGTGTGTGTGTGTGTGATCACTCTAGTTGGGCGAACATGACTCTTGTACATCTTGACAGCGGAAGGTGTGTGTGTGTGGTGGTGGTGTGTGTGTGTGTGGTTGTGTGTGTGTGTGTGTGTGTGTGTGGTGTGATGTGTGGTGCTGTGGTGTGGGGTGGTGATGCAAGCTCGGGGGGGAGGAAAGGGTGGCGGTCACAGAAGAGGAAAGAGGGAGAGGCAACATGTGGGACCCCCCCGTCCCCCCCCCCCCCCCCCCCCCCGTCTCCCACACACACTCGCTCCTTCCTCTCACTTCCACCTGGCGTCTCATTGGTTAAATCTCCAACTACATATTTATCTGATTGGTCAGGGCGGGGTATATATACACAGCGTGGGTCGGTTGACTCTGGCCACAAGTTTTAAAACTTTGAGACAGACAGAGACAGAGAGTCGGACGTCCTGAGTGACGGAGGGGAATCGAGCTCAGGACCGACCGCGGCACCGCACACTCCAAACAAGACGTGTTGTCTTTAGGGAAGAGAGAGGCTGAGTCACTGGATCGTGTTCTGAGGGAATATCCGGACCCACAACCTGCTTGTTTTCTTTCTCTCTCTCCTTCTCCCTCCTCTCACATCTCGATGCTGTGCTTTGGGATTTCTGCTCCTAACCCATCACATTCATCTCCTCATCTTTGTCAGCCGAAACGCTTTGAGTTACAGTTTTTTTCCAGAACTTTGCAACCCAACAAACTGGGCCAGACGTTTGTACAATTTCACTTGGACTAAGCTGAGTCAAAGCCCGGTCTTGGAATGAATTTACCGGAGCCCAGGTTGTCTAGAGAGACTGTTCTGTCTCTCGGGGGTCACTGGACGTCCAGAACCCCGAGTCCAACTTCTGATTCCGAAATGGGTTTTGAGCGGAACCTGTCCGAGGACTGCGGCTCACCCGATGGCCTCGGAGCCGGGAGCGTGAGGAGAACAGAACCGAGGATTTCTCTGACCCCCGGTTCAGGGGGACAGAGCCCGGACCTGACCCAGGCAGGAGGTGTGTCGGTGGGCACGGCCGACGGGAAGGTCGTGGGGGGCGAGCAGAGGATCCGCAGACCCATGAATGCCTTCATGGTTTGGGCCAAAGATGAGAGGAAGAGACTGGCGCTGCAGAACCCGGACCTTCACAACGCTGTGCTCAGCAAGATGCTCGGTAAGACCAGAACTAAAGCTTCAGCCTCTGAAACAGCATCAACACATTCAAACCATGAAATCCAATCAGGGTCTGCTGCTTTTTAAAAGTTCAGAATAGAGACAAACCTTGTTTAGTTCATTTAAATTAATAAGCTGTGAAATCGACACCATCGTGAATCCTCGGTATCTGGGTCGAAGCGTCTTGATGCTGAGGTAAACGACTCTTTACAGAAATGTTTCAAACTTTTATGAGTTGGTTTAAAATATGTCACAAATTTAAATCAGAGCATCAAAACTCACCCACTGAGAAACTCTTTTAAAACTAATATAAACCATGAAAAGTATAATGTTAGATTTCGCTTTTCATATTTTCACAACCTGTATTATTTTATTTTTGACTTTATTATTTACGTCCTTACTTTGATAAAACTGAGCAATAAATGAACGAGTCATGTAAATCATGACTTAAATTGATGTGTATTTTCAATGTGTGTATATTGTGCTTTATTTCATACAACAGTGTAAGTTGTGTTAACATCGTCGCGTCTGAAGCAGAGAACTGAACATCTGTAATAAATTATTATTGGATGAAAACCAACGACACAGTTTCACTCTATAGATTTAAAACATCTTTCAGTGAGATCAAATGAAACGTCTGTGTTGTTCTCCACATTAAAACGATTTCAGAGCGTTGACTGTAAAGTCCTCACAGTTTCCTCCGCGCTGCAGCGATGTCATGAGAAACTTCTCCTGCAGAGTAAATCTCCTCCGTCCGTCAACGTGCTCATTAGGATCCAAACTCCACAGTTTGGTGGAAACACAGAATCCACAGTGACCGACATGGATCCCGGCCGACCGCAGCCCGGCTCCAGGGGGAGACGCTGGTTCTGACCACGTTCAAACTGCGCAGGGGGCAGTGTTTTCATAAAAGAGTTTTACATGAGAGGAGCCAGACGTTCAGGGTCAGCGCTCAGAGGTTACACGGAATTCCTCGTATTGTTCTCAATGTTATAAAGCACCACAGAGTATTCAGGCAGTTTATTAAAGTAAAATAATACGAATAATATAAAATTAATCCCAGCAGAAATGTATTCCTTCATTCATCGTGAATATGAACCAAATATCTTCATGTTGAAGTTAGAAAATCAAATGAACATGAAACAGTTAAGCTCAGAACAATCCCCGGCTGCAGCTTCATGTTTTCACTAAAACACAAACCATAAAGCTTTTGGCAGGAAATCATCACCGAACAAGTTCTTAATGCAGCGGCCGAGACGTTGTTCAACCACAACATTAAAGTTTGTGGGACGTTCTATAGGTTGAAATATGATTTGAACACAAACATGTTTGAATCGTTACCGAACCGCCATCATAAATCAGCTGTTTTCTCTCTTGATGAAAAACACGGAGGAATATTCCAGCTTTGAGCTGAAAGGGTTTGATTTCTCAGTAACTGTTGTTTTTAAAGAGGAATCTTGGGATTGAACTGACTCCAGCTTGTTTTTAATAAACAGTTTGAATATGTTCATTTTCTTCTTTAGAAGAAGATAAATGTAGAAATGAATCATCAAATAATCAACGATAGATACAGATAATGTGGAACCGTTGATAACTGGGATCAATAAAAGTCTTTATTTAGTTTGACCTCTTTTCTTTCGTACGATGATGATTTATCCTTTTGTGTTTGTCTTTGTTCCGTCAGGTCAGTCATGGAAGAACCTGAGCGCCACAGACAAGCGTCCGTTTGTGGAGGAAGCCGAGCGGCTGCGTGTCCAGCACCTGCAGGATCATCCCAACTACAAGTACCGGCCGCGTCGGAAGAAGGCCACCAAAAAATTGAAGAGGGTTGAACCGGGGCTTCTGCTCCACAGCCTGGCCCAGGGTGGTGCACCAGGCCTGGGGCTGGGACCTGGTATGGGCTCGCTGGGTGTAGACGGTGTCTCTGGAGGTTCTGCATATGGGCACCCTCTGGCCCACCCCCACCCCCACCACCTGCTGCCCTCTCTGGGTCACTTCAGAGACCTGCAGGCCCCGGGACACCTCGAGCTGGAGAGCTATGGCCTGCCCACCCCAGAGATGTCCCCTCTGGATGTTCTGGAAGATGGAGAGTCTGTGTTTTTCCCCCAACATATCCAAGAGGAGGGGGTGATGGGAGGTTGGAGCGGGTACCACCACCACCACCACCTCCACCATCCTAACCAGCATTACAGTCCTCACTACAGCAGCCACCACGGCTCGGTGCACGGCCCGGTGCACGGCTCGGTGCACGGCCCGGTGCACGGCTCGGTGCACGGCCCGGTGCACGGCTCCGGGATGAGTCCTGCTGAGTCCAACCTGAGCTCCAGCAGGTTGAATCCATCTCATGCTTCCTGTCACCACGTCACGTTACGCAGTCCTGGGAAGTGCCCCCCTCCTCTGTCCCCCTCCCCTGCATCCTACCCCCCGCCCTCCATCAGCCTGTCTGAGCCAATGAAATGCCACCAAACCCCCCTGAGCTCCGCCCCCATCGGCTACTTCACTCAACTGTGTGGGAACTCAGCCCATAGCACCGCCCACTTCCCCCCCTCTCACCTGGGGCAGCTGTCCCCTCCCCCTGAGACGTCCCCCTCCTCGGCCTCCGTCCCTCCATCTACTTTCCTTTCTCACGTAGACCCGTCCAACCCAGAGTCCAGCGGACACCTGGGCTCCTCCTCCGCGGACTTCTGGTCTGAGGTGGACAGACACGAATTCGACCAGTACGTGAATCTCGGGAGGAATCGAGACGAGGCCTTCGGACTGGGTGCTGGCTGCGGGGGCGGGTCCAAAGCCCCGGGTGGGCGCAGTAGCATCGGTAGCAGCATGAATAGCAGCGGCACCATTAGCAGGGACGTCAGCAGCCTGCTGAGCGTGTGCGATGACGGCAGCAGCCCCCTGATCTCGGCTCTGTCGGATGCTAGCAGCGCTGTTTACTACAGCGCCTGCATCACTGGATAAACCTTCCTCCTCCTCCTCCTCCTCCTCCTCCTCCTCCTCCGTCACTTCATCGGAGCCGCCGCTCCACGACGAGCAGAACACGGGGGGCCACTCAGAGTTTCACTGGGATTATAAACATTAGATTTGTTCTAAACTATTCAAATTAAATTGTAAATGAATCATTTAGTTGTACAAACATTTACTGGAGTTCGAGCTACAGGCTAATGTGGCTTATCTGAGCCATGACAGCTCCCCTAAGCCAAAGCATCTCTACTGCCCCCTGGTGTCAGGCTGCAGTTAAGATCATTAACCCCTCCTCCTCCATGTTAGCAGATGGGACGTGGACCAAACTAAAACATCAAAGTGGACATTACATGTTTGTAGAGATGTTTCTGTCATTTCAGGTAGTTCCTATCACACTGATGTTTGTTCAAGTGTTTCTGATCAGTTGGTTTTATTCGTTATTTGATGATACAAAAACAAGCTCAGACCTCATGATTGACAGCTGAGACTGACTCCTGATTGGTCGCCCTAGATTCTCATATCCGAGATATTTTGGCTTCATTGTGGGATAGTGGGAGGAGTCTTTATTTCCACTCGTTCTTTAGAATCGATCTTTTCATCACAGGATTGTTCAGCAGCAGGTTTTAGTTTTTGCTGATCAGCTGCTACTGTGGAATACAAGTACGTTGACATGATGCATTGTTCTACGTGGAGGATGAAATCGTTTTTCTTTAGACACTTAGATTCTTATCAAAGACCAAATCTCTATGTTAGCACAAAGCCAATCAGTGTTCATCAGTAGCTGGTCTCATTCAGACTGTTCATCCTGCTGCACGTTCTGGAGATGAAGGATATCAGCTTGTCTCAGTTGAAGTGCCGTTGAGCAGGACCCAAAGCTCGGAGCTGTGTGCACTCTGAACCCGGAGGTGACACTACAGGAACAAAAGGAACAAACTTTAAACGCCCCGTGCGCTGATCACCAGAAAAATCCACATCTCACGTTATTTTTCATCTCAGGAGCGGACGAATAATCATCTCGACGTCATCGAGTCAAATTCATCTCAAATAAAAGGGACCATGAAGCACAATGAAGAACAAACTGTGGAGATGAACAGAGAGAAACTAGAACCTCGGCCATGGACCAGAACCAGACCACAGACATCTCCCACAAACCATCGGGCTGCTTCACCAGCCGGCTCGGGTTTGTTCTGACCGTGATTCCCTGTCTATCTGCGTCTGTGACAGGGCCTCACGTCAAACTCTGAGCCAAACTCTTACGTTGAAGTTGCTTTGCTCTTTGGTAACACAATGTGTTTTGATTCATTCCAACATGAAGCCTCTGGTCGAACAAACATATCACTCAAAGGTCACAGAGGGGGTATGTTTCCTTGCAGGGTGAACTGGAGGCGCTGTTGGAACTTGTGATCATTTAGCTTTAAGGTCTTTCTGCTCTTTGTTTCATTTACAATATAAAGACAATGTGGAGGTGTTGAGGCTCATGGTTTTGGGAGACGTTGGTTTTTGATGAAGCAGTTTTCTGTTTCGATGCTGAGGGAGAAACTGAGACTATGAATTGTTCTCTTTGCACTGGGTTTAATGTCTTATCTGTATAGAGGGAACTCCACTTCATACAAATCTAAAGTCCATAATGTTAAATACCTTTTGTACAGAAAGAACTGTGTTGTTGTTTTATATAGTTTTATTTATCTTAAAGGAATAGTTGAACATTTTAGGGATTAAACTCTTATGTTTTCATGCAGAGATCGAGATAAGATCCAAATCACTCTCATGTGAGGTCAGTAGGAAATCGGAGGTAAACAATCAGAGATGGTGGTGGGTGGGTGAGTCTTTATGCTAGCTAAGCTAGCTAAGCTAAGCTAAGCTATCTGCCTCCAGCTCAGATGTTCTCACCTCACTCTCAACAATGAATAAGAAAAGTTACCAGAAACTTCTCCTGTCCAGATGTGATGGAGCCGTGAGTTTCTCACATGTGAGTCTGTATTATAATGTAAACTTTGCTTTAACAAACAAATGATTTCTGTTCGATCTGTGACATGAACATGAAACTGCTCCACACCAGTTGTTTCCCTTCATTCCTCTGGATCTGTGGCTTGTGCAGATAAACCCGTTGTGTCCAGGTCTCTCTGTGTTTATGTAGCATCTTTCCTGTAATAGTGTTGTATACAGACGGCCTCTTCGAGGATTTATCCTGCATCTGTTCTGCGTTAGTTGTACAGACAATACTTTTTTTCTACATGAAACAGTAGAAGAAAATGGAGCGTTCTGCACAGTGAACCCAGTTCTATTTACCGCATCGTTCCTTGTGGCTGAAAACAGAGGAACATTAGATTTTTCCAAACATTTCCTCTGGAGGACCGAGCCGCAGGGCAGCAGCAGTTCAAGCTTGAAGCATTAAAAAATATTTCTACATCTGCATTTGACATTCTTCTCTGTTGACACCAAACAGTCTTGTTTCCATTTTAATTGACCGTGACACACAAAGAACATCAGAGACAGGCGTTTCTGGAGCCGTGCAATAACTCTGGGCTTTTGGTAATAATTATCAGAAGGAAAAAAATGAAACACCCAAGATTTTGGGATTAAAACAAAGAACATTTTCTCAGCAGTCGTATAACGACAAATTAAAACCAGGAGTTTCCCAGAAGTGTCACTGAGATTCTTCTGAATATGTCTGACAGGGACCGTTTATATATTTCCTCTATAAGTGTAGAAAATTGTTTTGTTTTTGTTTGTATTTGAAAAGTGTGGGTTGGTTGTAAATGGATCTGTTTTGTTTCATAAAGTAATTCCACAGAATAAACAATCAAATAAGTGTCAATGTTTGTATGTGAGTCTGTGGAGGAACAAGTTCGTCCTCACTCTGTCCTCAGAACTAAAAACGTCCTGTTCAGTGACGTCCGTCCTCAGAGATCCAATCACAAGGGATTCTCATTATAACAATAATTAGGACAGCCCTTTTCCACCTACTTAACATTTCAATAACCCTTTCACATACTGTCTCCTGAAGACGGTCCAGGTCTTTGTTCCATCCAGACGTGATTATTATAATTCCTTTATCTCAGGCTCCAGCAGGAAGTCGTTAAAGACTCTGCAGCTTGTCCTAAATGCTGCAGCACGTGTCCTGAAGAGAACCAGGACCAGAGAACCAGGACCAGAGAACCAGGACCAGAGACCACATGTCTCCTGTGTTAGCTTCACTACACTGGCTTCCTGTTACATTGAGAGTTTAAAACCCTCCTCCTCACCTACATTAATAATATGGCAGCATCGAACCTTGAAGAGCTCATCGTACCTTATCCCCACTCGAGCCCTGAGCTCCCAGATTCAGGCTGTCGTCCCTAAAGTCTCTAAAGCAGAGGAGGAGCCAGAGCTTCAGCATCAAGCTCCTCTCCTGTGGAATCATCTCAGCTTCAGTTCTGGAGGCAGACTCCCTCTGTACGTTGAAGATTCAAACCTTCCTCTGGGATAAAGTTAGAGTTCATTCTACACTTTTATCAGGTTTTCATGGATGAATAAATGTATAATTTGATCTAAGGTAACGTAACAGGTTGAAGTATTATAAATGACAGGATGTGTAATATACATTGGTTACACGTTGCTTATCTGAAACTGATCTTCATGGTTCCACTGTGGCCGAGTTCTCATGGAACCGAAGCACAACGTGAACATCGTCTCCGTTTTCTATGATTCCAGTTGTTTTCAAGGACAAACGAGATATGAATCTTCATATTCCAGAGGAAACACTCCCTGGGAAATAAAACAGGAAATCTGTTATTGTAATCATTACTTTTCATTTATTTGGTTTAGCTCTCCTTAAATTGATCTCTGCAGTAAATCACACCACAAAACTTTCATTGTCAACTCGAGACATTTCTGTTTCCTGCTCTGGATTTTCTATTGTTACATTTCTATTGTACGAGTTGGATCAACAGTTTCTTATTATCACCACATTTTACTGGTTTCATCCCATTTACCTCTTTTCACCTCCGTCCTCCTCACTCACACGTTAATGAATGTTCTCTTCCCTTCCATTAGTGTTTGGTGTTGCAGAGAAGAAGGTTGTGCAGAGAGTGTGTTTTCCTATGTCGGGTCATGTTTGTGTGTGTGTGTGTGTGTGTGTGTGTGTGTGTGTGTGTGTGTGTGTGTGTGTGTGTGTGTGTGTGTGTGTTGCTACGGTTACTTACAGGAATGTGAGCAGCGAGGAGGAAACTCCTGTGGAAGTTTGGGATGTTCGGAAAGGGTGTGTGTCTGTGTGTGTGTGTATCCCTCTGTGTGTGTGTGTGGTGTGTGTGTCTGTGTGTGTGTATCCCTCTGTGTGTGTGTGTGTGTGCGTGGGAACAGAGAGGAAGAGGTGTATATTTTTGTGGGAGCACCTCACCCTCTGCTTGTTACTCTGACTGGAAAAGATAACACAAGCCTGGATTCCCCTTCTCCGCTGGAAATGAACATGTGTGAGCTTCCACAGTGTGTGTGTGGTGTGTGTGTGTGTGTGTGTGTGTGTGTGTGTGTGTGTGTGTGTGTGTGTGTGTGTGTGTGTGTGCTTAAAGACGCCTTCACAGGCTAATTTCCAGGTCTATATGAGATGTACAGGTGGGTCCGGCCCAACGCTACGACCCGAGCCGGGGAAATTGGAAGAGGATGGATGGTCAATATATTTATATAATTTAAATAAACTGTCCGCTCTGATTCGTCACAGCTGCCGACTGAGAAAACATCCAATCAGGAATCTAACGTCACTAATGAAACAGTGACTGTGTGTCGGAGACTGTCAAACCCTCATGCGAGGTGACCTCTAGTGGCTGTCGTGAATATGACGTGAGTTTGAGTCAGAAGACGTTGTTTGTTTTATGTTTATTTCTGTAACCAGGCCGACAACAATCCTCTCAAACTTAAGAAAGCGCAGATTTTAGCCCAAACCGCTGTCTCCTCCAAACTTCACCACACGGCTACCAAAGTTTAAATATGTGTCACAATCACGGAGAACGTCAGGTACGACACATTACTGTTACCATGACGATGAGGGCTCCTGCCTCTGGTGGCCTCCTGTGGGGTTTAACTGATGAAGAGGAAGAAAGAAGAGGAAGAGGAACAAGGGAAGACATCAGGAGCAGATAGGAG